>APFE030135831.1:0-21170 GCA_000404065.3 Pinus taeda
GCATCGTGACCCTCATCGCGTCAAATTTTCCGAGAGCGGGTGACCAACCACCTCTCTGCTGGCGCCCGCTATGCTGTCACATTTTTAAAATGAAAGCTCGCGCCAAATCAGCAACTCGTGTTCTATTTTCGTTTGGTTTTCGCTCCCTTCCTCCGTTCGCGCTCCCTTGGCTCACCCCGCAGATCCTCTACAACCCTCTAGCAGTCACTGCTCCCGCTCACGGTGCTGGATCTCTACCTCCTGTGTGCGCTAAGGTGTAAGGTGATGCTCTGTAAGCTTACAAATATTCCAACCACATTCATGATTAATGAATAACCTTTTCACGCCTCGTCTTTATAAATTTCTTTGTTGTATTTTTAGATGATCTGATGGTCTATGGCAAGAACTCCCTCCATGCTAAGTTGAATGCCAAGCACTCAAAATATGATTTCTTCGAAAAGCTAAAGTCATTAGGCACAGATTGAACGAAATACAATCAACCCTTCAAAAAAACGTAGCTCTGAAGGAACATTGACTACCCTTTCTTGACAATATACAACAGAAAAGGAGCATCCGATGTTGCCATCCTCGGATATTGCTAAAATACTAAGGTGCCAATTTCTGGTATGGAAATGGAAATGGAAGTAAGATACATGGAGGGAAAAGAAAAATAAATTTTACTCCTTCCAGGAGTGTACACCCCTCATCTAATGAAATTGCACAAAAATGATGCCACCAATCATCTCATTCACTCAAATATTGTTTATTCCACGAATCTGGATGTAATAGAAGGTAAAATCCCCTTATAACTGATCACAAAATTAAGTGCTTACCAGTGAAGAACATACATAAAGGGTTCAACATCTGGTCGTGATCCGCTCTTTTTCGTCTTTCATCTTCTATCTATCGACTTTCTTTTGCGGTAAGCTACATCAGCAGTTAGGAATCTGTATGTTTCCAGGTTTTTTTATGTTTTGACACTTGTCCTCATAATAACGCCTATTATAAATTACAAGTTTCCAACGACCGCTGAAGTTATTCAAAATTGTTGTACAAGCAAGTGTTCCCATGAATTCCACTCATTTAATCTGAACACAAAAACATTAGATACCCGCAAAAACAAGGTTTAAAAACACAAAACAGACCCCTGATTACTCAAAATATTACAGGGATCTTATAGAATAAATAAATCCCTGAATATTGTATTAAGTTTCTCAAAACAATAAGAGAAGTTCCGTACCTCTTTAAAGAACTGTGGATGGGATCGAATTGTATAGAATTGTTACGAAGAGTATCCTCGTGTTTCTGTTTCAGAAAGGAATTTCCGGGTCACCCAGGATGTCTTCATTAGAAAGATAATATAGCTGCTAAATAGACAACTACAACGTCAGTGACAACAGGATGGGCTGTAGCAAGGGCGAAGGCACGTCAATTTCTTATCAGTACAAATAAGGTTTTTCACAAATCTCTTCTTGTATGAAAATGTCTTTTTCATAAATAAAGAGTTTTGTGATCTGAGTGACCCCTATATTTCCTAAGAGGTAATCACAATTGACATGTTATCTTGCCAGTTGTAGTATTGTGCTCGTCATTCCAGGGCAACAGAGTATCGGATTTTGTTCTGCGTATGACCATGACATGATATCTTTGATTCTTATATTTTGTCTTCAAGTTCTGAATTATTGGCTATACCAAAAAAGAATAAAAAAAGAAAACTAGCCATCAAGCAAAACTTGTGCAACAAATTCCTTCTTTATTAGGAATCATCTATTACGAGCAAGCTCCAATAGCTACCAGTTGTGGCAGTTCATTACATGTACGGGTAAAGACTCAAAGCTGGGGTTCTGTTGTGACAAGTACTGGGGATACATGAATCTTTGCTTTCTTGTTTAAATAAAGGAGTGTTAGTGGTATTCAAATAGAAGGAAGACAAAATCAATGCAACAACTGGCCATTCATTAGCCTAAACAAAGGAATTACACAAGGAATTCTAATTTTGCGAGAATGACAAAACTTGGTAAAAAATACAGATGGCAAAGATCAACAGGAATAAAACTGTTTCCAAAGTTACGAACATGAATATATCAGTAAAAAGGATAGCTGGTTAAATATGTGGCCAAATTTCCCTTTTTAAAGAAAGGTGGAAAAAATTTCAGAGCTCTGTCATCAACAACTCAGATTTTCAAGATGAGGATCAACAGTTAAAGAAGCATTATCTAGATTTCTAGGCAAATAAATTTCTATTAATTCCATATTGAAAGAGAATTTGACTCCAGAAGCTCCAAATGCTATGACAGAGCTCCCACAGGCTCCCAAGGCACTATCCTGATTATAACACACTCCAAATTCATGATTATATCAAGTCAGACTTGCATTCGGAATTTGACCCAAATAATGATAAAACTCTATAGGTGCATTTTGACAGTGTTCCCATTTTCGACCCTGCTGATGACAATGAAGGAGATGTGGACAAGTTTGACCTTGTACTTAATTTGAAGCAAGGCGGTGCCAGGTTACTCATCGATTTTGAAGGCCTTCTTGTATATGATAACTACAATTACTGCAATAAATAGAAGCACAAGACATTTTTTATGCCAAGTTCATCCCTTGAACATTGTACAGGCCCAGGGAATTATTTTTCATTCATTGTAGACCCTTAGAAGACACAAATTTTGATTATATTGATATGGCCAATGGATGTTCATGTTCGGCAAGTTGTGAATATAGAATTGAAGAAGCCCCCAGCCGCAAAGAACAATGGTAACTTCCAGGTAACCCTATCATTGTTCAAAGTTATGATAACTAGATCTCAGGAAAGATTATCTTTCCAGTTTTGAACAACATTCATCCCTTCATTTCCCAACAACAGAACAATGATCCAGGAGACGTGGATTCCAAAATAGCAGATGAACAGGAAGATGTGCCAAGTATTATTTCATTTAATAAAGTTATAGTGGATGATGTGTTGTGTCGTTGCTGCAAAGGGTTAAACTGTCTTAATGATGGCTATGTGTTTAGTCAATCATGCATTAAGATCTCTGATAAAGTTTATCAATATATAAATGCTAGTGATTGACCACTGGTTTGCTTAGAGTTACACCAGTTCTTGGAGCAAACATAGCGTGTAGACTATGCCAAAAGATAAATGACAATTATTGTCTAGGAGAATTTACAATAGCGTTGTGAGGACTACCCTAGATGCATGAAAGACGCTGGCAAAACAAGTACTGAAATGCCCAAGATCATCCAAGGTGCTGGGGGTGATTATTGTGGGGTGATTCTGAATGAAGGAACAAAGTATAATGCATCGCCATGAATCTGTAGAAGTCAACTCATGCAGGATGTGCTATGAGAGGGCTTCAACATTCCCTAGGCATTGCAATCAATAGTTACATCGTGTATTACCTTTGCCATTGAAGCATTGTGTGTGCCATCGGGAACATTCACTTCCCCACATTAAAGCATATAAACTTATGATATTCATCTGACAGATAACTCTTTGGATTTCTGATAAGGTCATACAACACCAAAAGCTAAAATCTAGGCCCAACGCTTTGAAAATTATCTTTGAAGGATCCTATAGCCCCAAGTAGACCATGTCATCCATCTCACTGTATGGACGAGGCAATAGTGAGATTGGATTCACAATGCATCCACTACCATCTTGTTGAGGGGCTGACTGAGAATGTTGAGAATTTTACAATAAGCCAAGGAAATTCCCAAACGAATTCTCAATTGGAGAATATTAACGCTTAGACAATAGCTATCAATTAACATAGTTCGATTGAGTTGCTTGAGAGCATCACTCTCTTGATTAAAGAAAAAGAATTCTGAAGGAGCACAACCCAGTGTTAAGATCCTTGTGCAAACTGACTTCCAAGCCGAGGCATATCTTGAAATCTTAAATTTAAGTGTTGTATCCGACAGGGTTTACCATGACGTAAGAAGTGGATCAGGTGAGGTGGTGAATGGTGTGATAGTTGAAGACCTCATACTCATCTTTCTTTCAGTCTTTTGTGACAACATACATGAAGTTACAGGTCTGGCCCTTAATAACATTGGTAGAAAACATACAGTAAGTGAATCCCCTCTTCTCCTTCCTCTCTCTGTTACAAAACCAATTTCACTCCAACCAATACAAGGATCTGCAGTAACAACATTTGTACCTTTGAAATGTTTTTGAAGAGCTCTCCATATGCTACAGGAACTGGTAGGGCCAACCTAGAAATTTGAATGTTTTCTCCCCTTTGTTTAAAGCATTTGGCAGTTAACAACAATTCTATGCAAAGTGAATCAGCGTTGGACTGTAAGGCCGCAGGAGAGTCAAAGTAAATTTTTGTTTGGCCGCTGAAGCGGGTTGGAGGGTAAGGACAGATCAGGTAATAGAAACAATAGCACAACCAATCCAGGATCATTCAAACTATTTGGTGGTAGAAAGTTCTAACCCAGGGCTACTAAAAGCAAAGAGGGTCCCCCTTGATCTTTTAGGAGGCTGCGGTTTCAAACTTGGAACAACCTAACAAGGCATGTTGAATTGTTGAAAGTAGGAGAAGGTTATTCGAACCTCTCTGGCAAGACAACCAACGCAACTGTTACAAGAAGGATTTCCCATCACAAGTGGAACTTGGAGCAAGGGTAACATAACAGTTATCCAGTAGTTAGACATTAATCTAGTAACCAGTTATAGTTAGAAGATTGGATTATAGAATTTTAACATTGCACTCAAAGTATATTGGTGGTGGATTTACTACTATGTGGGAAATTAGCCCTATCTTTTGTGGTTTTGCCATAGAATCATATTACTGTTAACAATCTAGTACATTAATAGTTGAAGTGCTATATTTTGCATCTTTGGTCGAATCTACTGTCATACCTCAAAGATTTTAGATCATAGCCAAAATTTAAGACAAAACAGAGGCACCTGTGTCCATCTTTAATACCCCTTGCAGAAGTAATCTTAAACTTAATGCATCATTAGACTGGATTTTATGTATAAGAGGTGTATGTAAATGTAGACTAATTGTTTGATTTGTTTCACTGATATATGCACTGGATTATTCATGGCCGAAAAGGCGTTGGAGTGTTATAAACTTTGTTTCTCTAATGATTTGTCAGTTGTCTGGTAAGATAACAATATTAAACATATATATATATATTTTGGCAAAAGAATGTAGCAAGCCCTAAAACCTAATTCGTTGCACCAACTAATGAAAACTCGTATCTAAGCAGTCTGCATTTTTTATTATTATGGTTTAATTCACCTTACACCTTAGCGCGCATAGGAGGCGGGGATTTAGCACTGTGAGCGGGAGCGGTGAATGCTTTCTGAATTTATGCGCTCCATTCATTTGTTCAAACGCTGTCACTCAAAAGAGAAATGCTGTTTCCCTCACATGTCAGAAAGCATTTATATTACTATAAAATTGGAAATATCACTCGCCATGAATTCAAACTCCACTGGGCAATGATCTAACAAAATAAAAATAAAACAAAACTAACAATATTATAATGTTCAATATAGGATTGTCTTTTGTTATTCGCTTCAATCATTAGATATAAAAAAAACTTCTCCTTTCAAAATATAAATACAGTACTCCAGGTTTTTTTAATATATTATTGAAATTGGTAAACCTAATTACATTATTCTGAAAAATTTTAATTACTTATAATAAATAAAAATTTATTTACTTATTAAAGGTACAAATTTGCATTTTTACTTGATGTCTTAGTGGGTATCTTAAATCAATAAGGACAGAGAAAGACGAGCTCTGATTAATATAACTCACCGAAAACTAACCGATGTTATGTAACACGGTACGTAACCCGTGGTTGTTCACCTGAAGCATGATCCAAATGATCAAAACTGCATATCCAGTCAAAAGTAATTCGATGTTGACGGTAATAACATGTCCGTGTGCTAAAATTGAGGCAATTATAAGTCACTTTTGTCCGTATTTTCTTTTGGTCAGGTAAGAGGATAGAAAGGTTAAATGTGAGTGTGGGATATTTTTGCTTTCATTTTATCTTTTGGAGCTTTTTTAAATAATGAGAAATATTTTTTATAGAATTTCACACAAATATATATATAATTTTTCTGGCTAGTTTCGATTCTAAATACTACCCCGGGTATTCCGTGGAACAGGGTTTGGGCCGCCGGTTTACGAAAAGAATTTTGTGTAACTTCAATTGCTGGTGAGTGAGGGACCCGTCAGTATTGTGGGGTCCAGCATCCAATCAGTCAAGTTCAGTGAGCAGATGCAGGCTCAGCACGAGAGCGAAGTAATTGCTTTATAGTTGTAAAGTGATTAAAGTTGTAAATAGAGTTTAATGTATTTTATTTTATAAAAAATGAATTTCCCGGGCCCGATGTCAACTTGGTGCCCTACAATGACGAGTGCGCCCTCTTGCAAGGACAAGTAGATTTGAATGAGAAGTTTCACCTCACGAACTACCTTAAAAGAACAATGCTCGATCTACAAAGGATGAAGTTATATGATTGTAAGGACCATCAGTGGGCGAGTGAATAATATTGCTGCAAACATCACTCATACCAAGTCTTTCTTAAGGCGAGAATAAGTATAGATTTGTATTAAAAAGTCGTAATTATTCGCAATAAAATTGGGGATTTACAACAGTTTATCCATGTTTCAACAAGTTGGTAATGATTTCTTTGTCGATCTATGTTTCAACAAGTTGGTAATGATTTCTTTGTCGATCTAGACTATTACAGTAGATATGGTTATCCCCCCTACAAAAGATTCTCATTATGGGGTATTTACACCTATAGCTTTGACAAAATTGAGATAAAAGATATATACATTTATAGATCATCACACTGATAAAAACATAAAACTAAGACAGAGGTGATTAGATGTCCATTGGAGCTGGGCAGTTTAGATCCAGGTCAGGAGAAGCATCCTCTAATTCTTTGGAATTCTCCGGATCTGTGACACCCTCCATGTTTTCCACTATGATCTTCAAATTTTCCAACTGATGGCGCAATGTATCCACCTCATCCTCCAATTCCCTGATGTGTTCCCGTTTCTTGAGCTCTCGTTCCTACATAGTCATGTTCTCATGCATTTGGTGGTGCATGCTACATTGGAGCTCGGTTAGGGCCTCTCACAGGTCCCAGTGGTCTTGTACACAAGTGAGACACGGAGGTCTATTGCTGCCACCCAACCTCGAGAAACCAACCCTCGGCCTGTGGCTTCCCCACGTGCCCAACCAAGAACTGGCATCCATACCATGCATGTTGGCTTACAAAACTTCACTTTTTAACAGGCTCCAATTTTTTTCATTGTTTTCCACATTTTCCTGCAATTAAGCACCCCCACTAATCCTCCAGAGACTGCCCTGCTCCTTTGCTGGTATGCACCTCTCAACCTCACTCTAGCTCCAATTCTCCTCCCATTTCAGGAGAGATTTAAGAACCCACCTAGTGTCCCAAATCCAAAATGCCTGCAAATGCTTAGACCTTTCAATGCCCAGATCTTCCAGCATCCCCAACCCCTCAATTATACTCATAATTTTGTTAATTTCCCTTAAAACTCAGAAGCATAGACCTTCAAATCCTCATGTCGAATTTTAGCAACATACAACCCTGCCACCGTGACATAAAAACTAATAATCAGCAGCCTCACCTCTAGCCACCAAGCTTTTGCAGAGGCCACCAGCCCACACTCAAACCTTACAACATACAAATTCCACATAGTGTTATGCTCTTTATAACTATTGCTTGATCGAGAGGTGATGCAAAGATGAGCGAGGAGATTGATGTAATCGAGATCCCATGAGTACTCCATGATAACTCTACCATCCTCCATTAAATTCCCACCAAGCTCCTGATCACTATCAGCCATCCTAACAATTTTCCCACGAGTGAGCTCAGCTTCACTGAGACATAAATTAATTTATGCTCCATAATTCTCAAATTTCTGCAGACGCCCAAGGTGATGCGTCACCCAATTCTCTAAGAATCAAGACAACAACAATGAAGCTACATGTTGTGCCTTAAGCTTGGAATAGGTCTGGTACTAAAATGCCATATGACACCACATCTTGTTTGAGTGAAATTGTTCGACTTGCCACAAGTCTTCATCACTAGCTGGAACTTGCAAAGGATGATGTGACAGAGGGAGGAGGAAACTATGGTGATGAATCATTTGCGGAGGGGCATAGGAGAAGGGGCCACAGGGAGAGGGAGAGGGGAGTGTAATCAGGATAGTGTGCTGGACTTCCATTTCTTTGTCTTTCTCATTTTTTTCCATCTGAGTTCATTCTTTGTTTTTCGCCCTGGTTTCTTCTCATTTCAGACAAGTTGTTTCTTCCTAGGCCCGTCTATTTTGTCTTCACCGAGCTTAGTTTCCCTGTTGATCACTTTCCTTTAGAAGAAGTCATGAAGCCTTCCAATTCCTCCTCCTCGTCCGATGAATCCTCCGAGGTACTATCGATTTCCGGACTTGCATTGGTCTCCATGTGGCCTCTGGTGGGGAGGCCCTGGGGGATAGAATGAGGGGCAGAAGCCCCAAAATCCAGAGGGGCAGGCGAGGTGAGATATGATTCTTCCACACCTATGAGTCTTTGGAATTCTCCTATTACAATAGATATGGCTATCCGCCTACAAAATATTCTCATTCTGGGGTATTTACAACTATAACTTCGACCAAATTGAGATAAAAGATATATACATTTACAAATCATCATGCTGATAAAAACATAAAACCAAGACAAAGGTGATCATTTGTCCATTGGAGCTGGGCAGTTCAGATCCAAGCCAGGAGAAGCATCCTCTAATTCTTTTGAATTCTCCTGATCTGTCACACCCTCCATATTTCCCCCATGCTTTCCACTTTGATCTTCAGATTTTCCAGCTGATGGCGTGATGTATCCACCTCATCCTCCAATTGCCTGATGCTTTCCCGTTTCTCTAGCTCTCATTCTTGCATAGTCATGTTTTCATGCATTTGTTGGTGCATGCTATGTTGGAGCTCGATCATGGCCTCTCGCAAGTCCCAATGGTCATGTACACAAGTGAGACATGAAGATCTATTGTTTCCACCCAGCCTCAAGAAACTAGCCCTCGGCCTGTGGCTTTGCCACATGCCCGACCAAGAAATGGCATCCATTCCCTGCATGTTGGCTTCCAGAACTTCACTTTTTAAGAGGCTCCAATTTTTGTCATTGTTTTCCATGTTCTCTTGCAAATAGGCACCCCCTCTAATCCTCTGGAGACTATCTAGTTCCTTTGCTGGTATGCGCCTCTCAACCTCACTCCATCTGGACCAATTCTCCTCCCATTTCAGGAGAGATTTAAGAACCCACCCAACATCCCAAATCCAAAATGCCTGCAAACACTTAGACCTTCCAATGCCCAGATCTTCTAGCATCCGCAACCCCTCAATTATACTCAGAATTTCATTAATTTCCCTTAAAACCTTAAAAGCATAAACCTTCAAACCCTCATGCTGATGTTTAGCAACAGAAAACCCTACTTCTGTGACATAGGAACTAATAATCGACAACCTCAACTCTAGCTACCATGCTTTTGCAGAGGCCACTATCACACACTCAAACCTTACAACATACAAATTCCACATATCGTTCTTCTCTTTATAACTACTGCCTCACTGAGAGGTGATGCAGAGATGAGCGAGGAGATTAATGTAATTGAGATCCCATGAGCACTCCATCATAACTCTACCATCCTCCATTAAATTCCCACCAAGCTCTTGATTGCTACCAACCATCCCAACAATTCTCCCACGAGTGAGCTCGGCTTCACTGAGAACCTGAATTAATTTATGCTTCGTAATTCTCAAATCTTTGTAGACGCTTGAGGTGATGTGTCACCCAATTCTCCAAGAACCAGGACAAGAACAATGAAGACACATGTTGTGACTTAAGCTTGGAATAGGTGTTGTACTAAAATTTCATATGACGCCACGTCTTATTTGAGTGAAATTGTCCGGCTTGCCATGAGTCTTCATGACTGGCTAAAACTTGCAGAGGATGATGCAACCGGGGGAGGAGGAGACCGGGGTGATGAATCTTTCGCGGAGGGGCATAGGAGAAGGGGCCACAAGGAGGGGGGGAGGGGAGTGCAATGAGGAAGGGGAGGGGATGGCAAATAAAGGAAGGGAGGTGGGGGGAGTGCGAGATGGGAAGGAGAGGAGAGGTGGGCAGGGAGGGAGTGGAAGAGCTGGGGGGGAGGATGGAGGGGCATCATATCTTTATGATATGATTGAATTTTCAACTTTCTTGGGATTCCTTTGAGACTTTAAAAACAACCTACAAATGTCTCTCTTCATTTTCTTAAGGAATATTTATCGTGCCCACGACATCATTTATTACACTTTTTTCCTCCTCCAAGTGGCATGCCTTATTAGCTTGCCTATCGGCTTCTTGGTTATTTCCCCTCAAGACATGATAGAAGGACACTGATTCGAAAGTATGGAGCAAGTTCTAGGATCTCTTAATGATTTGGCTCACATTGGTGATCTTAACCTTTGAAGTGTTAATCATATGCCTTATAATGATCATGGAATCACCTAACACCTGAATCCTTTTTATCCTATATCTTTGTGCCAAGATTAGACCCAGGAGCATACAATACACATTTTCTTGGTTATTTGTCTTCTGGCCAAGCCCCCAAGAATATCTAAATTCAATGATTCCTTCGGGATTAATGAGAATCCCTCCCCCTCATGCCACCCTAGGATTACCTTTTGATGCACTGTCGAATTGAAGGGTCCACTTATTTGTGGTTTTTAGCCAATCCACCTGATCATTCAAGGAGAGCCTCAGAATCCAATTGGCCCTAACTCTGGGGATACACTCTATACCTCGAGAGGACAGGGGGGCCTCCCACGAGGCCATCCACGTGGACTCCAACTGATCCAAGGAAGGGGTTTTGACAAGTTTATGCAGTTCCATACAGGCCGAGGGGTTTGTCATGGCTATATTCCTAGCTGGGACCTGGGACATTTTGAAAATCGCCTTATTCCTAGATATCCATATTTTCCAATTGATATACTTCAAAAGAGTGAACCATACTTCCTTAAAATTATTTTTGATCTGAAGGGAACCCAAATAAGATATGGGCTAAGAATTGAAGAAGGTTTGGATGTCTGCAGGCCAGATGGTTCTGCACTATTGGGGACCAAGGGCCACAGACCAAACTTCCTTCGTCACATGACACTAGAGGAAAAGATGTGAGATCGAATCCTCCTCTGATTCACAAAGAGGGCACCTTGAGGGGCTAATCTGCCCCCTCCTTCTAAGATTCTCCGTAGTAAGAATTTTTTATGGGTAAGCAGCTATCAGAAGAAATTGATATCCTTGAATGGGATTTGTTTTTTAGATTTTTCCCCAAGTCAAATTTTTAGGAGGTAAATGGGTATCAGCGAGCATGTACAAATAGTCATTTTTCACAGAGTAGCTAGTATTCTTCCAACCCCAACTGTCTTCCGCATTTTGCGCAATGGGGGAACGAACTCTTAACATCCCTTCTAGGCACCTTGTTGTTTCCAATCAACAATATGATGCAGAGATTCCACCCATCTATTTCTTAAGAAGAGACGAAGGTCCCCCAAAGATTGATCAGAATCCAGGGACTATAGACCTAGAATTGAATTAGAAAATATATTGATAGTGGCACCATTTCCAGGGATCTTGCTTAAATATTTTGTGATGTAATCCCTCAAGGAGTTAATCAAACACCAAATGGGGGAACCCCATCTAGAGGCCATTTGACCAGCCCGGTCATTTGGCTGTGATAAATACTCAATCCTGATAACTTGGGACTACCACTAACTCAGATTTGTGACTGAGCTCTGGTAAATTTTTGCTCCTATTTCCATATTTGTAATTCCTGGGTCCATAATACCCAGGCCACCATGTTGCTTTGGGGCTATGAGTGTTTTCCAATTTACTAAGTGATATTTCTTGGTTTCCATTTTGCCCCCTTCCCATAGGAATTTCCTGATGTACATGCCCATTTGGTGAAGCACACTTTTGGGAGCTTGTAGCGTTGTGAACTGATACAGGGGGATAGCAGAAAGGACTAATTTCACCATAATTTCTCTACCCACATTATTCAGCCAAATCCCACCCCAATTTACAATTTTGGATTTCATTTTCTCTTGCACTTTTTTCCAAGCATTCGGTGCAGCGTGTCCCAAGAAGATTGGGACCCCTAAGTAATTTAAATATTTCGAGTCCCAAATAGCTTTAAATCCCATAATTTCCTCAATTTTTTTTATTTTCTCCTTGTAATATTCCAGTTGTATATGTGGCAATTACTATCACTCGTAGCTCCCATCGATGCCTTGAGAAATTTGTCCAAAGTGTTTTTAAACCTCCTTAACAAATGCCCGGGAGGTTGAGGGAGGCTCTCTCG
Organism: Pinus taeda; assembly: GCA_000404065.3. Lineage (NCBI taxonomy): Eukaryota > Viridiplantae > Streptophyta > Pinopsida > Pinales > Pinaceae > Pinus > Pinus taeda. The sequence goes on from APFE030135831.1 coordinate 12,380, forward strand.
ATCTCCAAAGATCTTAGGGCACTAGCCATAATTGTATAAAGGAAGGCTGAGAGGGGACACCCTTGACGAAGGCCTCTGGAATCTTTGAAGCAACCAACTACCTGACCATTCACCAATGGAGCAATCTGGAGGGAGGCGATACAAAGATTTATCCATATTATGAAGGTCTCATCCATGCCTAGTTTATGAAGAACTTTCTGCAGGAAATTGTGTCTAACCTAGTTAAAGGCATTAGCCATATCCAATTTAAAGATCATGCCTTGATCACCTCATCACCAACTAGAGTCTAGGGCTTCTTGGATGAGGATAATGTTGTCAAAAATTTGTCTCCCACGGACAAAGCCCCCTTTATTTTCAGAGATTGGGAGGGGAAATAACAGCTTTAGACGTCATGCCAACAATTTCGAAAATATTTTATAAGAGACATTGCAGAGTGAAATAGGTCGAAATCTAGAGAATGAGGAGGGGTTCAAATCTTTAGGGATTAAGGCTAGGAAGGAAGAATTTATGTCACCCCCATTACACCATTTTTAAAGTAGTATCCCACCAACCTGCACAAATATTTTTTTATTACATACTGGAAGGAGTGATAGGAGCTCGCAGAGAAACCATCTGGGCCTGCGCTTTATCTGGGGGGAAGGAAAATACTACCTTTCGAATTTCTTCCTCTGTTGGAGGAGCAGTCAACGATATATTCCAATCTGTTGAAACAAGGGGTGGAATGTCCTCAAGAAATAAATCTTCACTATCCAAATCCCAGGTGTGGTCTTTGGTATACAAGTTTTTATAGTTCTCAATAGTTGCTCCTTTGATTTCTTCAAACATTGATGATCTTTCCCCCATGGGTAACTTGAGTAATATTTTTTTTCAATTTTATAAACTTGGCTTGCTTGTGAAAGAATTTAGTATTTTTTATCCCCCGCCTTAAGCCATTTATTTATTGATTTTAATCTTAAATACTCTTCCTCTGAGAGAGATCTGTGAAAGCTCTTGAAGGTTTCAACTTCTTTATGGATATCCATAACCTGAATCGGCATGGTTTCCATCTGCCCTTAGATTGCAACCAATTTTTCTTCCATATTTTTTATATTGAACTGTCTTACTGTTTTGTTCTCCTTTATCCAAGTTTTCATGTCTCTTTTCAATCCACAAACCTTGGCCTCCCATATAGTAATGGGGTTGTCATTAATCCAGCCTGACCAAGAGGTGGAGACCATCTTGAAGAAATTAGGGACCTCCAACCATTGAGGAGAGTAACGGAAGGGAATGGGGCCCAGATCCAAGGGCAGGGAGATTTCCAGATGAATCGGTCTGTGGTCCGATCCAACCAGGGGGAGGATGGCAGACTTAAGGCAGTAATTCAAAGTTAGGATATTGTCAGCTACAAGGAAACGATCTAAACATGCCACAATATGATTTAGACCCACTCTTCTGTTAGACCAGGTGTAAAGGAATTTTTTGGGATTTGACATCATATAAGTTCAATGCTAAGATGAGATCCTCCATGTATTCCTGTTAGGCATCTCGAATTATGGAGCCCCCTCTTTTTTCGTGGCAGCCCATTGTAGTATTGAAGTGCCCCCCAGTAATGTAGTTATTCACATACTGAGTATTTTTCAGGGCCATCACGGAATTCCGACATTCTTGCTTTTCTCACAAATGGATGGGAATGTAGACATTGATCACTATGAAGAGTTTTTGCTTCTCAATTTCATTAAAAATAGTTGCTACCAAATGCATAAATTTTAGAGTACTTACCAGATTTAGCTTTGTCAAGAATTCCATACTGTACAAAGACCTATGGAAACTGCTCTGAAGTTGACTGTTTCAATCTTGTTAGTGTTCCAAAACTTATGTTTAATGGATTTGATAGACTCTTCATCCATCTTGGTCTCCTGTAGTAGGGTGACTTCAGGCCTTTCTTTGTTGATGAGGGATTTTACTTCCATGATTCTCTTTACGGAACCCAGTCCTCTACAATTCCAAGATATTATATTCATTAATCATTTTTTTGCGTTTTCTGCCCCCTTGTTAGGGCCCGAGTTGTTTCCTTTAGAAGATGAGGCACAAGAGAAGCAAGCAGAGGTTAATGTTATACTTATTAAGAGTTTGTCGGACTTGTAACGACAAGGGACGCTTCAGATTAGCCATGTACATGAGGATGGGACTAATGGAGCATATGGCAATAGATCTCCTGGTAAACCCAGGTTGGATAGATCTGATATAGTGCGAGATGGTAGGTTGTTGGACACTTCGGGTCAGAGGGGTGGTGAGTACAAGCATTATTCTAGTTCTAGATCTGATATACATCATGATCGTCATCCCTATCAGCCTTACACGAGGAATGAAAGGGGATACTTGTCGGATGAGTTAAAGAAACTGAAACCACCTATTTTTTACAGAGATATGAAGAAGCCAAAAGATGCGGAGGCTTGGATACATGGAATGAACAAATTGTTTGAGTTGCATGAGTACATAGATAACATGAAGGCCCAGATAGTTATATTTAGCTTGAAAGGTAAAGCAGACATCTGGTGGGCAAATGTTAAGTGGGTTAGAGACATCAGGACAAATGACTTGAGTTGGCCGGAATTCAAGATGCTTTTCAGAAAGAAGTACTTGTCAGAATGGTACTATGAAGCAAGGCTAAAGAATTCTATGAGTTAAAGATGGGGTCCATGACAGACGAGGAGTATACGACCAAGTTTCTGGATCTATTGAGGTATGCACCATATCTCACTGATTAGAAGGCTAAATTTCAACAGTTTGTCAGTGGTTTTCCATTAGCATATAGAGATCGGATTGAGTATGATACGCCTTGGTCACTTGAGGAAGCTATTGGGAAACTCAAGCATTGCTATAAATAATCAAAGCGTAAGAATGAATCTCAGCATGGATGGAAAGGAAAGGAAAAATGTAGAGGTAAATGGTAGCCTAAGAGAACAATGCCTCAGCATGTAGATGAGAAAGATAATGTGGCACCGCAAAAGAGATTTAATGCAGCTAAACAAGGACATGAGTTGTAGCAACAACATAGAGGTGTTGGCACTAGTTGGTTGGAGAGTTGGACATGTGGCAAAAAACACCTTAAGAGAGATTGTCCATAGAATCAGGGTGATAGGCCTCAGATATATAGTGCACAAGAGGCGCACACTATTGGGGACGTTGGTCAGAGTATTCCATGTATCTATGCAGCAGTGGACAATAGGAAGGCAGAACACCAGGCATTTATCATTGAGATGGATGGTAAGTTTTGTGATCAAGTTATTTCTATTTTGATTGACAATGGATCTAATTGTAGCTATGTTAATTCCTTTGTATGTGCATTTTGAAACTAAAGGAAGGATATCAAAGCATATGCCTCATCTTCTAGATGGGTTTTCTCCCATATTGGTTTTCCTAAAATAAATCATGTGTTCATTCGTGTGGATGGTATGTATTTTGTGCTTATTCTTTCATTTTCATATCTTAGTTATTTCTTAAATTCAATCCCTAAGCTATAGATAAAAATATGAGATTAGATGAAATAAACTTGAAAAATTTAAGGTTTTCAAAATATTATAAGATATGTCGAAAAAAATTCATACAACTTAAGAATTGGCTTAAGAAAAAAAGACAACCATATCCATCGTATATGATTTTGTTCACAACAACCATTAAGGTTCAGTAGAAGAGAGATTTGTGATGTTAAAAGAGCAAGTTTCTACCATATATTAAAATATGGCCCTCCTTATTGTGGCTCTAGCAAGAAATATTGGACCATTTGGGGAGGTTGCATGTTAAATAACCAAGTTATGAATATAAAATTGAATGACAAGTATCTACAACTATGATAAAAACAGACCATACTTTATTATTATCAAACCCCTTAAGATAGGTGTAACACCCTCCTCCAACATCCACACAAGTAACAATGCCAACTGGGGTAAACATGAGATGAGAGGCTACTATGATTAGATTTGACCTCCTAGGTAACCTTAGGAAGTGGAATTAATGGAACATCACACACAACCATCCAACATCATCAACATAACCCTCACAAGACAAGTCAGACACTCAAACAACCTATCCCTGGGTTCCACTGCCTTCATGGACAATTTAAGGCTTAGTTACTCTCATGCTATGGGAAAGGGAGGGACAAAAGACCTAAAGTCGCTCTCATAGGCCTGCATGCCAGTGACTGTGGATGAAACTTGCCTATTCTGTGCCAACAATTACGAAATTTGAGCTACTTTTTCAGGCCCAAAGCCCAGGTCACTTCCCATAATGGAATGAAAGCTCATAATTAAGTAAGGTATAGGGAAATAATGATGCAAAAGTAAATTGATGATCAAGGCCTTAACCAGACCCCAAGTAGCCATAACAGGCATTTCATCAAACATATCATTGACATGTAACCTACATGTGTAAACAATAGAGTTAAGTGTAGGGATCTCTTACTTATTTGAGAATCACCATGAACCATTGATTCCTCATGTCATTTGTTTCCTTATCACTTATTAGGTCATAGATACAAATATCCATTCTATACAAGTAAAAACATGCTGAGAGCTAAACATAGTTGCTACCATAAAATGAATATATAACTAGCATAATAGGAACAAAATTACAATAAACATATCAACCATCAAAATCCATATATAAACCAGTACATTTACACATGAAAATCAATGGAATGAATTTCTCATTAATTAATACAATGAACCAACCAGAGGCGGGACTACCACATTCCACCCAGCCATAGATTGGCTGAGCTAGGTCTCTCTTCATCCAATCATCCTCGTGCCTTATTCCAAGCATGAATGTGGGACTCAAACCAAAATAACTCAACCAGGGAATATAGAGGTTAAACCACCTCACCTTCATAAATAGAAACAAGGCTTTACCGTAATCCATCCTAGATCACCAGGCCAACACAATGAGCACATCATAATAGGCTTTACTGTTATCTCCACCCGATCACTAGGTCAAATAAGCATGGATGCCACTGGATTTGTCCACCTACAATGTGAGGAATTTTCCTGTCTCCTAGTCTCTCAGGCTTTATCGCAATCCAAGCCCGGATCACCAAGTCCTAAACCGAGACCCACTTTCCAAGCTTTACAACATATCCCAAACTTGAGATTACTAGGACCAATAGAGAACAAACCACATCGAGGCTTTACTGTATATCCTGCTAGTCACCGGCAAGGATTCCTAAGCCATCTATGGCAACAAAAAAGTTGGCTTTTCCGCGACCCACAATCCGGTTCAGGGGTTACTAGGCCATGTGTTTTATCATTTCGAAGATCCACCTCACTCAGCTTCGAATCCATTAGGTGATCCAGATCAACCAAACATGAGATCCCCATCACACCATGGCTATCCGAAGATGGAAAGGCTAGGCTGAAAAACATATGTCAAAGTGCTCCAAAAAAACTCTAAGTGTCCAAGAGTATGAGAGAGAGAGAGAGAATACTAAAAGAACTCCAAAGCTAAACTGAAAAAAGGTTACCAATTGATCCTCATAAGCCTTTTTATGAATGAGGCCTCTATTTTCTTCATTTTCCATTATTTCCCTTCATTTTCCTCCTCACCTGCAACGTATGACCTTTCACCACCTTTTTCTCCTAATTTCCATTATTTTCATAAATAATTGTGCCAAAAATGCCATTTTGTCTTTCCAACGCCTTAGCCATTGCCTTTGTTAATTTCCTTCGCCATAAACAACCAAATGAACACCCTCTAGGATGTCCTTCACAAAATTCAACTTGGAATATGTATGTCAATCACCCATGGTTATTGTTTTTAACATTTATTACATGGAATTTTCACCAGGGTTGTTACAAAACCCCCCCCCTTGGGGGACACCATCCTCGATGTTCGATCAAACATACTATGGAGCTTTATATCACAGCTCGATGTAATATATACAATGAAGATCTTCTCAAGACATAACATCGTGACAACATGACAACATACCACATAGTGGAGCTTTATAACACAACTCATTACAGTATTTACAATGATCATCCTGCTGAGTGCCAACTCATATGACATCATAACATCATGATAACATAACTACATGATAACATATTAACATAACACCCCTACCACATAGTGGAGGTTTATAACGCAGCTCATTACGGTATTTACATCCATACACAGGTGTACATATAACAACATCATCAAAAACTATATATACCAATATATCAAAACATATATCAAACATATACTAACACCATATCTAAGAATATATATCAAAACATCATATAATATATATCAACCATCATAAAGCATATATCGATCACTATAAATCATATACTAAACCAACATGAAGCATATACCAAGCAATCATAAGCAAATACTAAACCACCATAAAGCAACTACCAACTATCATAAGCAATCACCAAACCACCATATCAAAGTTGCTTTTCCTTAACCGACAAACAAGGAAGGATACATGGCCCACATTTGGTCTGCCATCTTCCATGTAGCTTTATTGGGCCAAAGTGCTTCCATTGCACTTTAGCTTGCTCAATTACTCAGTTCTAGAGCATGAGCACCTTTTTTTGCAATGTACATTGAGGCTTCGACTGGAATTCACCATCTAGTTCCACCTGCAATAAAAACCAGTTAATCACATGATCAACATTTTTAACATACTTCGTAAGCAAAGATACATGGAAAACATCGTGGACTTTCACTATTGGAGGCAGTGCAAGTCGATAGGCTACTGGCCCAATCCTCTCAATGATACTGAAGGGTCCACAAAATCATGGTGCCAGTTTGGCACATGAGCTAATCCATAAGGAGCTCTTCTTCGGTTTGATGTGCAAGTACACCTATTCCCCAACCTGGAACTCCTTGAACAACTTGTTCCTATCTACATAACTCTTCTGCCTATCATGTGTTGCCTTGAGATTATTCTTGATCACCTACATCTCCTATTCGATGTCTGCCAACATATCAGGTCCAATAAATACATGCTAACTGGATCACTCCAGCTAATGGGAGTGTTACACTCTGCCCATACAATGCCTCAAAAAGACTCATCCTCAATGACTCCTGATAATCGTTGTTGTATGCGAACTCTACCAAAGGGAGATACTCTTCCCACTTGCGCTATTGATGCATCACATACATCCTCAATATGTCCTCTAATATCCTATTGACCCTCATTGTCTGTTCATATGTCTGCGGATGATAAGCTATGTTGAAGGCCAACTCAGTGCCCGAATCTGCAAATAACTCCTTCCAAAACTCGGAGTCAAATTCGCACCCCTTTTTGACACAATATTATTTGGAACACCATGTAGTCTAACCATGTCTCTGATGAATACAAGTGCCACATCATTAAACAAGAATGTAGACTTTACCAGAATAAAGTGTGCAACCTTTTTTAACTGTCAGCAATGACCATGATAGAATCATGTTGCTTCATTGTCTTTAGCAACCCTGTGATGAAATCCATGGAAATTACCTCCCATTTCCACTCGGGAATAACAATTGGTTGTAGCATTCCACTAGGATGTTTGCACTCTGCTTTCACTCGCTACCAATTGAAACATCTAGCCACAAACTCTACTACACCCCTCTTCAAATTCAACCAATTGTAATATCTCTTCACCACTGTGAGTGTCTTCTAATAACTTGGGTGAATCGAATAAGGTTTCACATGAAATTCCCTCAAGATCACCTTCTTGAGTTCACTGCTATCTAGTACATATATCCTATCTTAGAACCTGACCAATCCCTTTGGTGTAAGACAATAGTCCATGCCTTGTGCACCTGTACCTGTACCTGTACTTCCACCTATACTTGTACCACTACATGTACCTGTACCTATACCTGTACCCTTCTGCAACCTGTGCACAATCTCCATATAATTGACATCCTACTATCCTGCCTGCAAGATCCTATCATGTAAGTCAGTCCCATAGGAGCTCATAGCTGCCAAGTGATGTACATGTACCCATTTGCTGAAAGCATCTGCCGCCCTATTCTCTTTACCCTTAATGTGCCTGATCTCGAAGCCAATCTCATTGATCGTGGCCAACCATCTAGCCTTCCTAGCATTTAGATTCGGCTGGCCAAACAAAAACCTCAATCTAATGTGATCACTCATAAGCACAAACTGCCTGCCAAGAAGATATTGTCTCCACAAATTTAGTGCATGTATAATCGCTGCTAACTCAAGATCATGTGTCGGATATTTTTGCTTATGTTCGTTTAGTTTCTAGGACTCATAACATACCACCTGTCCATCTTGCATAAGTACTCCATCAAGTCCTCTCTTGTAAGCATATGTACATACTATGAAATCTTTGTTCAGATCTATAATTTGTAGCACTGGTGCATGTGTCAGCAATTGCTTAAGCTACTCAAAGCTAGCCTCACACTCTTCGGTCCATTTGAACTTCTTGTTGGGTTGTGTTATATTCTTTCCATGACTAGCCCAGGTAGTTAACTGAGGGGTTAAAGGGGGGGCAAAGCCCCCCCTTCATTACGCCAATTGTGTAGCAAGGGGGTCAAAGGGGGTTTGAGGGGTGTGGGGAAGTGCCCCAGAAAATTTTGTTTTTCGACCCTATATTAGGTTGGGCAGACCTACCTATGGTTTTTTGCATGATTTTTGCACATGGTTTTGGATGCGATGGTTTTTAGTCCACGGTTTTGGACGCGATGGTTTTCGGTCCATGGTATTGGATGCTTCGACATGTATAAATATGTATTGTAACATTGAAAGGAACATAATGAAAAATCAAGCTGGTAGTCCTTGTTTTGGGATCCAGGGGAAAATCTTTGTGTATAT
>APFE030135831.1:25537-43820 GCA_000404065.3 Pinus taeda
AGCTATAAGGATAGACTGTGACAACCAAAGTGCAATTTTCTTGGCAAAGAACCTTGCATATCATTCAAAGACAAAGCACATTGATGTTCAGTATCACTTTGTGAGGGATATGATAGAAGAAAAAAGGGTGTTGCTGGTAAAAGTGGTCACTTTGAAGAATACTGTGGATGCATTGACAAAATCTGTGAGCTCTGAGAAGTTCACTTGGTGTAGAGAAATAATGGGCATTGCAGGGCTAGATAAATGACTAAGCTCTCTTGTGGCCCCCTGTGGAAAGAAAACAACAACTAGGAGAATGTTGGGTTGTGTTATATTCTTTCCATGACTAGCCCATGTAGTTAACTAGGGGGTTAGAGGGGGGCAGATCCCCCCCTCGTTGCGCTGATTGTGTAGCAGGGGTTCCATAGGGGGTTTGAGGGGTGCGGGAGCCCCCCTTTATGGGGTCCGGGGCATTGCCCAGGGAAATTTTGTTTTTGGACCCTATATTAGGTTGGGAGGACCTACCTATGGTTTTGTGAATGATTTTCACATATGGTTTTGGACGCGATGGATTTCAGTCCATCGTTTTGGATGAGATGGTTTTCGGTCCATGGTATTGGATGCTTCGACATGTATAAATATGTATTGTAACATTGAAAGGAACATAATGAAAAATCAAGTTGGTAGTCCCTGTTTTGGGATCCATGGGAAAATATCTATGTATATGTGTTATGCTCCCGCATTGTTTATTTTCTGTGTTTTAGAATTCGTATGCAGGTAATTTCTATATGGGGTTAAAACCTACACTTCTTACCTATCCTTTGCAATGATGTGATAGGATAAGAAATCTGTGAGAAGTTACCATTGAACCTCCTATAATAGCTTGCCAAACCCATGAAAGATCTCACCTCATCCACACTCTTAGGAACTACCCACTCCATGATGGCCCTTATCTTCTCTAGATCTACTGCAATTCCTTCCTTGGAGACAACATGTCCCAATTAGTGTACCTCAATCTGAAAGAAGCTACATTTTCTGATATTAGCATACAACTGATGCTCTCTCAAGAACCTCAATACTACTGCTAAGTTCTCGACATGATCTTCCTCATTTTTAGAATATACCAGTATATCATCAATGAATACAATGACAAACTTATCCAAATATGGATGCAACACACTATTCATCAAACACATGAATGTAGTTGGAGCATTAGTTAAGCCAAATGGAATAACAAAAAACTCATAATGACCATACCTGGTCCTAAACGCAGTCTTGTAAATGTCCCCCTCTTTGATGTGTACTTGATGATATTCAAATCTCAAGTTAATATTCAATAACACAACTTCTTCCTTCTGCTAATCAAACAAGTCATCAATCCTCAGAAAAGGGTACTTGTTCTTGATAGTCACTTTGTTCAACTACCTGTAGTCAATGCACAATCTAAGAGTACCATCTTTCTTCTTTATGAACAACATTGGTGCACCCCAAGGCGATACACTTGGCCTAATGTATCCCTTGTCAAGAATTTCCTTCAACTACAACTTTAACTCAACCAACTCAGATGTGCTAATCCTGTAAGGCACTTTCAATGTTGGAGTTGCCCCTGGAACTAACTCAATAGAAAATTATACCTCCCTGTGAGGTGGAAACTGTGTAATGTCTTCAGGAATTACATCATGAAAATGCTTCAAAGCTAGATACTTGTTCGACACATCTGCATCCTCAGCCTCCTTAACCTTATCACTAGAAATATGTATTGAAAATAGCTTGCACCCTTTCCCACGGCTACACTTTGCTTGCATATATGTTACCATCCTAATTGATGTGGCTTTCTTCTTACCCTGCAAGGCTCTTGGTTCCCCACTGTCATCAACACACTCAATGGATTTGTCATAACATTCTACTTTGGTCTTATGAAGATACAACCAATCCATGCCCAATAAAATATTGTATGAACTCGATGGTAATACATTCAAATGAGCTAATGTAGGCATACCATTTAAGTCAAATTTGCAAGCCCTTACCCAATGATGAACTCACTTCTTTGTACCTGTATCCAACTACACTAGCCAAGACTTTGGATGCAATTCCTTAATCAAACCATAATTATCCACCAAGTTAGGGCTAACATAGCTATCATTAGATCCATTGTTAATCAAAATAGAAATAACATGATCACAAAACTTACTGTCCATCTCAATGATAAACGCTTGGTGTTTTGCCTGCCTGTTGTCCACTGCTGCATAGATACATGGAATACTCTGACCAATGTCCCCAATGGTGTGCGCCTCTTTTGCACTATTTATCTAAGGCCTATCACCTTGATTCTATGGACAATCTCTCTTAAGGTGTTTTTTGCCACATGTCCAACACTCCAAACAACCAGTGCCAACACCTCTATGTTGTTGCTACGACTCATGTCCTTGTTTAGCTACATTAAATCTCTTTTGCGGTGCCACATTATCTTTCTCACCTACATGTTGAGGCATTGTTCTCTTAGGCTACCATTTACCTCTACATTTTTCCTTTCCTTTCCATCCATGCTGAGATTCATTATTACGCTTTGATTGTTCATAGCAATGCTTGAGTTTCCCAATAGCTTCCTCAAGTGACCAAGGCTCATCATACTCAATCCGATCTCTATATGCTAATGGAATACCACTAACAAACCATTGAAATTTATCCTTCTGATCAGTAAGATACGGTGCATAACTCAATAGATCCAGAAACTTGGTCGTATACTCCTCATCTGTCATGGACCCCATCTTTAACTCATAGAATTCTTTAGCCTTGTGTCATAGTACCATTCTAACAAGTACTTCTTTCTGAAAAGCCTCTTGAATTCTTGCCAACTCAAGTCATGCGTCCTGATGTCTGTAACCTGCTTTACATTTTCCCACCAGATGTCTGCTTTACCTTTCAAGCTAAAGATAACTATCTGGGCCTTCATGTTATCTGTGTACTCATGCAACTCAAACAATTTGTTCATTCCAAGTATCCAAGCCTCTTCATCCTCTGGCTTCTTCATATCTCTGTAAAAAGTAGGTGGTTTCAGTTTCTTTAACTCATCCGACAAGTATCCCCTATCATTTCTCTTGTAAGGATGATATTGACGACGATCATGATGTATATCAGATCTAGAACTAGAATAATACTTGTACTCACCACCCCTGTAATTCGGAGTGTCCAACAACCTACCATCTCTTACTGTATCAGATCTATTCAACTTGGGTTTACCAGGAGATCTACTGCCATATGCTCCATTAGTCCCATCCTCATGTACATGGCTAACATGAAGCGTCCCTTGTCGTTGCAAGTCCGACAAACTCTTAATAAGAATAACATTAACCTCTGCTTGTTTCTCTTGTGCTTGTATGATCCAGTAATTATCTGCCTTACAACTCCTTATCTCTTCCTTCAAGCTCCTCGGTGTATCGACCAAAGCAGAATTATACCCCACACCGTGCTACTCATTTCATGCATAGGGAGATTCTATGTACTCTACCACCTTGCTAGCCATTTGATCTCTTTATTCCTACAATTCATAATATGTTAGATAAACCAAATCATAATAAATTGACATACCTTAATATAGCTTGGGGAGGATACCCTGCTTGCAAGATCGCCAAATCAGTGTGATACATGTATAACATAATCATGATAGCATATCGACATATGCAAGTAAATGTATCAACACATAAACATCACTCTAACTAGGATCTAGTCATCGATGTAAGGCCATATCAATAATGCATGCTATGATCTCATGCATGATAATAACCATTACTCCATTGTACACATTGCTACATGCAACCAACAACATGCATAAGCAATGCCTAACCAACTACAAATACGCATAACCGCATGTAGTCGAACATAATCGATTAGTTCTTACAATTAACCTGCAAGGCTGATACATGTAATCAAAATACTCAAGGATATAACATACCTACAAGGATGTAAGTAGGCAACATAAGATCAACATGTAAGTGACTATAATCCATATGAAATCAATCATGTACTTATGAAAAATATGTTCTGAAAGATCAACATCAAATTCTCCATGATAACCATACTACAACCCTAATCCATCATCAAGAAAATGCAACAAGTATATAAGTGTAAGAGACACAAACTAAATTGACATGCATGCATGACCAACACATTCAACCCATCCAGTCCAAGAGTTGAATCGTGCTCTGATGCCACTCTGTAACACCCTCCTCCCACATCCACCCAAGTAACCATGCCAACTAGGGTAAAAATGAGACAAGAGGCTACTATGATCATATTCAACCTCCTAAGTAATCTTAAGGAAGTGGAATCGATAGAACATCACACACAACCATCCAATATCATCAAAAAAACCCTCAACAGGCAAGTCAGCCACTCAAACAGACTCTCCCTTGGTCCCACTATTGTTCTTGACAATTTAAGACTAAGTCGCTCTCATGCTATGGGCAAGGGAGCAACTAGAGACCTAAAGTCTCTCTCATAGGCCTGCATGCCAGTGACTCTGGGATTTGAGCCACTTTTTCATACCCAGAGCCTAGACCACTACCCAGAATGGCATGAAAGCTCATAATTAAGTAAGGTACAGGGAAACAATGATGCAAAAGTAAATAGTTTATAAAGGCCTTAACTAGATCCATACTAGCCATGACAAACATTTCATCAAACACATAATTGACATGTAACCTGCAGGTGTAAACAACAAAGTTAAGTGTAGGGATCTCTTACTTATCTAAGAATTGCCATTAACCATTGTTACCTCATGCCATTTGTTTCCTTATCACTTATTAGGTCATAGATATAATATACATTCAAATACAAGTAAAAACAAGCTGAGAGCCAAACATAGCTACTGCCATAAAATGAACATATAAGAAACATAATAGGAACATAATTATAATAAACATATAAGCCATAAAAATCCATATATACACTAGTACATTTACACGTAAAAATCACTGGAATTAATTTCTCATTAATCAATGCAATGAATTGACCGAAGATGAGACTACCACGTTCTACCGGACCATAGATTGGCTAAGTCAAGTCTCTCTTCAACCAATCACCCCCGTGCCATATTCCAAGCATGAATGTGGGACTCAAACCAAAAGAACTCAACCAGGGCATATCGAGGCTAAACCAACTCACCCTCATCACTAGGCTTTATCGTAATCCATCCTGAATCATTAGACCAACACAATGAACACATCATAATAGGCTTTAGCATGATTTCCACCTGATCACTAGGCCAAACAATCATGGATGCCACCAGATTTCTCCGCTTATACCATGAGGAATTTTCCTGTCTCCTAGCCTCTCATGCTTTACCGCAATCCAAACCCGGATCACTTGGCCTAAACAGAGACCCACTTTCCAGGCTTTACCCAATATCCCAAATCCGAGATTACTAGGCCCAACAGAGAGAAAACCACCTCTAGGATTTACTATATATCCTGCCATTCACTGGCAAGGATTCCTAAGCCATCCGAGGTAACACAAAATACAACTTTACCGCAACCCACAGTCTGGTTTAGGGGTTACTAGGCCATGTGTTCTATAATTTCGGAGATCCACCTCACTCAGCTTAGAATCCATCCGAAAATCCAACTCACCTAAACATGAGAACCCTCTCACACCATGGCTATCCAGAAATGGAAAGGCTAGGCTAAAAAACACTATTACAACTAGAAAAACCCATGCCACTATAAAAAAGAACCACATGCAATGCCATGCATACCAAATCTAACAAGGAGAATACACATGCAAGTCGATACCTACAGTGAAGTCTTTTGTGGTTGCTTGATCCTGCTTCCTCTTGCCTTATTTTTGTTTTTTTTCCCAATGCCAAAGTGCTCCAAGAAAACTCTAAGTGTCTAAGAGTATGAGAGAGAGAGATAATACTAAAAGAACTCCAAAGCTAAATTGACAAAAGGTTACCAACTAATCCTTAGAAGCTTTTTATGAATGAGGCCTCTATTTTCTTCATTTTCCATTATTTTCCTCTTCACATGCAACATGTGACCTTTCACCTCTTTTTTCTCCTAATTTCCATTATTTTCATAAATAATTGTGCCAAAAATGCCATTTTGCTTTTCCAAAGCCTTCACCATTTCCTTTTCCATTTTCCTTAGCCATAAACAACCAAATGAACACCCCCTAGAATGTCTTGCCCAAGCGTAAGCTTGGAATAAGTGTCCCGGTCATCCATGGTTATTGCGTTTAACATTTATTACATGGAATTTTCAACAGGGCTGTTACAATAGGGCAACACCTTATAATTCATTTGGCCTTAATGGAAGGAACCCACTCTTGTACACTTGCCTTTTTTAGGGGGAAATCTCCTAACGAGCTAAGCTCAATTACAATATTTTTCCACACATATCCAAGTATTTATCTATCCTTATTTATAATTATCAATAGAGCTCCAATCATAAAAACTCTTAAATCCCTAATGGACCTTATTTAATGAGGTCTCATTATATTTATTCACTACCAACTACCATAGTGGGCCTTATTTTATAATATAATGGACCTAGTCCACCTTATGTAGAATGGACTCCATTATTCTACTATTATTCCCTGTAGTACCACCCTAGGTACCCCATTATTACCCTCATAAACACACTACATTACACCCCACTTAGGAAAGTATTGTCCTCAATGGCTATTGTGAAAAAGTACAACCACTATATACCCTAGTCCTATGTATAAGTTTTGACATAATCTTAACGTAAATCAAAGAATCAAAGTTCCATGTATCAGTGCCAACCACCATGTTGGAGTAATCTAAGTGGCACCATAAACCTAGGTCCCATATACAAGTGCCAATGTTTACTCCCCTTGGAAGATAATTGAACTCTATAGTTGGCTAAAAGTGGTTCCCCAACTGTCTGCTTTGACCATGTAGATGTAACCATATTGAAAATGTCATCCACATAAAACACTAATATTATGGAATAAGAAAGTTCAAAACTCATATCCCAAACTAACTACACATGTCCCTCCACAATAAGCTCTACACAAGGCAATGTAGAGTCATAAAATAAATGAGAAAAGTAGTTTTTATCCAAAAAATAACAACTATCCAAATACCAAGAGATACAAGCATCCTTGAGATCGTACTAGGAATATCATTCTTTGTTATATTCTTCCATGATGTTATTGTATATAAGAAAGAAATCCCCTACCATTTATCTATCATTACTTGCATCTCTTTGAGTCTATAAGGCCGATACTAGCGAAATTTTTTAATAACCTTAGCACCTCCATGTCCATCAAGGTTTGAAGGTGAAACTTGAAATATTTAGCATACTCAATATTGATTGAAAGTATAGCATATCATGCATCAAATTGAATGGATAAACATCCTCTTTATAATTGTTCTAATCTAATGGAAAATGGAGGCCCCTATGCAAACTTTTGAGCTCTATAGTCCAAATAGTCATAATAAAAAGCCCTTAAAATAATTGGTTTTAAATCAGTGATATGTGGCCTCCTAAATTCCAATTAAGATGACTTATTTTTTAAATCTAAGTTATTTTTCATGAGGAATTATGATCTATAGATTGTCAAATTTAGTGCCAAAATATACAACAAGTTATTTAAATGTTGTTGCCCTCATTTTTTTCTTTAAAAAATCCACAAAAGGGAAAAAATTGCCTTGCTTTGGATAATGAAAGGTCTCAGATACCAATTGTGAAATACCCAAGATATGAATATAAAATCAAATTCCAAGTATCCACAATTATAATAAAAACATTCCACACTTTATAATTATCAAACCCATAAGGTAGGGCAACACCTTATAATTGATCCTTTTACAGAAGGAACCCACTCCTATTCACTTGCCTCTTCAAGGGGGAAACCTCCTAATAAGCTAAGCTCAGTTACAACATTCTTGTATGCATATCTAAGGACTTCACCATCCTTGTTTACAATTATCAAGAGAACTCTAATAATAGCAAACTCTTAACTACCTAATGGATCTTCTTTAATGAGGTCCCTTTACATTTATTCACTACCCAACTATCACAATGGGCCTTACTTAATAATACTCTAGACATAGTGCACCTCACATAAAATGGCCTCAAATATTCTACTATCATTACCCTTAGGTACCTCCCTAGGTACCACCATATTACCTTCCTAAGTGCACTACAGTACAAGCTCTAATTCAAATATTAGATCAAAAGGAAAAATGAGAGAAAATGTAGACCTATAAAAGAGTATAAAGGAGTATAGGAAAGAGCCTAAGAAACAAAATCCACGTTCCAATGCCATTACCCCATCACAATCCTTAGTTAAATTGGAAGTGAAAGTGGATGCAGTAAAGTTGAATATTAACAGTTAGAGGTCTATTTTAGTTTCCACCATAAAGAAGAAGAATAAGATATTTCATTTTCTAGATTAAAATGAGAGGGAAATGCATTAACCTAGTGGGAAAATAACATGGAGACACTAATGATGGAAGGTGATCCACTAGTAGCTAAGTAGGAGGATTTCAAAACCCTCATTATGTCATAGTTCTACCCTATTTGGTATGGAGATTATTAATGAATCTATTGGGATTACTTTAGGCAAAGTTAGGGGTAAAGTGTGCAACAATACACCACTGAATTTAGGAAGATGGTTATCACATTGGATATCTATCCCAAGATTCTAGATGTACTCCTCAATTGCATATATATATATATGTATATATATATCTTCCATGTGAACTTCAAATATTTATTTCATGCACATACAATCAATTCTTATATTCTTTGGCCCCAAGTTTAAATGTGATTCATACCTATGCATGAACTTCTCTCATTTGTTTTACAAAATATTCAACATCAAGGATTCTTTTCATCTCTATTAGTAAATCAAATAAAGCAACAACCATGTTAAGATTGTGTCCACATAATACTTAAAATACTTAACATTTCATTGACCTATTTAAAACAAATGTATGTAGAGTCCTACTTTGAAACATGAAAAGTGAACCAAAAACATATTCCAAAGTAATTAGTCAATGGAAGTAAGTGAAAGAATCAAATATAGGTGACTACTGAAGTGCATTTAATTGTATTTGAATGACATTGCCAAGACTTGAAGCACAAACCTATTTTAGTGTAAAATGT
Organism: Pinus taeda; assembly: GCA_000404065.3. Lineage (NCBI taxonomy): Eukaryota > Viridiplantae > Streptophyta > Pinopsida > Pinales > Pinaceae > Pinus > Pinus taeda. The sequence goes on from APFE030135831.1 coordinate 34,654, forward strand.
TTTATTTGATTATCATCCTCCTTTTAACCATTTGGTTTGTAAACCAATGTTAGGTTCTTAAAAATATGGAATATTTCAAGGCATATAAGTGATAATCAACCACTATAAGGGCAAAGCTTGCATATAATCACAATCTCAGTTACTTGAAATGTATCTAGTTGGATTTACCTCAAATCATGTATTCATGATAAAGGAAACCAACAAACATACTTCATATTTTCATAACAATTATTCACTATAAAGATCATTTAACTTAAGGGAGTCAAAGTCAACATTATTGTATGGCTATAAAGGTCATAAGCAATTGGTTATGGTGTTTAAGAATATTGGAGAGTTTAGCGATGATTGGTTTCCCAAAGAGGCACCACTCCTTTGATTAGATTATGAAAGGATTCATGGAATGTCACTTCTTGAGAAACTTTAATTATGCTATGGAAATTTCTTTTGGATCTCATGCCTCATACTCATAGTAAAAAACTTATAATATTCAAATTGATAACAACTACAAGCATAAACAAGTGTTGGATGGACTATGTGTAATTATACATGATTAAAAATTGTGTACTAGGATAAATGAAATCAAACAGTTACACAAGGAACAATCATAGGCCAAACCACACTTGCGACACTTGAAAACCAAAAAGTTATGCTAAGGCAAAGAAAACACAAGGAATGACAAACTTTACATATTCAAAAAAAAAATTACTAACATTTTAAATGCAAAACATATACCATTTATTTTGTTGAAATAAGAAAATCCAAAACTTATCACACATCATCAATTGCAAATCAAAGAGACAACCCAAAAACAAAATGAAATCAAAGTGAAGTTGCTTCTTTCATGTCATTAAGGGTAGTGTTTCACATAAAGATCCAATAAATGAATTATATACATAAATATGAACATGGATCTAAAGAAACAAATCAAACCTCATAGAAATCTCAACTCACTCATTTCCCTCTTTTCCATTTCTCAAGAGTGTTTATATAAAAATACATAAAAAATTAGAATGCTACATAATGACTTTTAGGTTGATTCCCTTTACTAATGTCATGAAAAGAGTGAAAGCTATATACATTGTTGTTGATCTCTTTTCATGCTAATGACAAGAGTCAACCTCGTAGGGAAATCTCAAAGAACATATCAAGGTCCCCTCTTTATTTTTAGGGAGGTGGTACTCCTCTTTTGATATGTAGAAGATTCTTGCTATGGTTTTAGAGGAATCCAATGGGTGAATGCTAAATGAAAAAACCCCAAATACCTTCCAACAAAGCTCTCGTACAACATATTTAGTCATTAAGAATTCAAGAAATGAATATGGAGAAAAGATAGTATATGTACGAGGGTCTACCTATAACAAATAGTTTCCCTTTCTCTTTAAAATAATGTGAGTCTAGAATTAACTATAATTTGCAAGATGAAATAAAAATATGGATAGGTCTTCAAATAACTTTAATGGACTACATGCATTAGAATCAAATGAATTTGTAAAGATTCAATTGCACAAGAATCCAACAATACATCACCATACAAACTCATGCTTGCAACATGAAACTTGAATAACTCTTTTATGGGAGGAATTAACAATAATATCCCAATGTAACAAGTTTAACATTGTTTAAAAATTGAAATAGCCTCCAAGAGGACACTTACATAAATTGTAATTAAGCTACATTTCTTTTATTAAAAGTAGGGATCTTGCTCCCTGGACCTAAGATACAATATATAGTGCTTGAAATAATTGAGGAAACATAATCAGACTTATATTTTACAGTTTTCAACAAACATAAAAAATATAATGGAAAGAAAAATGTAGAAGAATACGTAAGATGGAAAATTGAGTAGGCCAATTCACAAAAGCTCTAGGAAAGAAAAACTCCTCTTCAACAAAAGCTCCAGAAGTCATTATTCTCTTTTAACATGACTTTATCCCTTTATAATCTTCTCTTGATAAATTTAGTTTTTTCCTTTTTGTGTTAACTAAATGAAGATTTATTTTGAAAATATGAAGTAGAAATTTATCCTCTACATTGGTTCCAATTTCAGATATTCTAGATTTCCTTTTCTATAAATCATTTAAAACAAATGTAGTTATAGGCCCAAAATGGTTACAACTACTCTTTTAATTTTGTGAAATGATATCTATAAGTGTGTCCATGGAAACCACTCCCAACATCATCTTCATATTTCCTCTTTCTAACAAGCTTTCTTTTCCTAATTCAGACAGCGAGAACTTAAATTATGGCCTTTGGAAGATATGACTCACTAACGCTCAAGAAATGAATATGACAAATGAAGCTTTAATGTACTAGGGTCTTCCTTCAATAGGTATTTTACTTTTCTCTTTATAATAATGTGAATCCAATATCAACTACCACTTTGCAAGATGAATAAAAATAAAAATATGAACATGTCATCCAATAACTTTAAAGGATTGCACACATTAGAGTCGAATGAGTTTGTAAAGCTTCAATTGCTCAAGAACCCACTTCTATGTCACCATACAAATTCATGCTTGCAACATGAAACTTGAATAATTCTTTGTGGACGAAATTAACAATAATATTCTAATATGACAAGTTTAATATTGTTCGGAAATTGAAATAACCTCATAAATAACAATAAGATAAATTATAACGAAATTGCATTTTCTTTATTACAAGCATGGATCTTTCTCCTTACATTAGAAATATTATATGAAGTGCTTAGAAGAAATGAGAAGACATTATTTGACTTAGATCTTCTTGTAGTTGACAAAACATGGGAAATATAGTAGAAAGACAAATGTAGAGGCATATATTACAGGGAATGTTGAGCACACCTATTCATAAAATCATTGGGAAAGACAAACTCTTCTTCAGCAAAAGCCCCAAAAACGTTACTTTTCTTGATGTGATTTTCTCCCTTTATAATCTTCTCTTCATTTTCTCAAATACTTGATGAATATGTTTTTCATCCATGTTAACTAAATCCTTATTGGTTTTGAAAGTATGTAGAAATTCATCCTAGGTTCCTGATTTAGATATTCTAAGTTTTCTTTTTTATAAATTATTTTCAGAAATAATTTAGTAATAGGCACAATTTTCATACTTTGTCTTTTAATTTTTTGAAATTATATTTATAATTTAGACATGAAAATTAATCCCAACATGTTCTTTACACTTCCAACCTTCCAACAAGCTCTTATTCACCTAATTCGAACATTGAAATCTCCGGGTTTTGACTTTTGAGAAATAGTGACTCAAATATCATTAATTTTGGTTGAAAGTGGATCTCGGGTAGTTAATCTACAAGTCCATATTTTAATCCCAGAAGCATGGTGGTGATACAATTCAACATATTTATTAAGATAACTTTCCCTAGATTCATGTATTAAGCATTGTTTGCGAAGAATGTAATTTTTTTGTTCTTTTGTACCAACACATTGCCTAGTCATCCGTGTTTATCAATGCCCTCCAAATTTCATCAATTTCATTCCAACAAGTTGGCCGCCATGTGCTTTAGGGAGATATGCCAAAACACTAAGGCATCCAAAGATGCAAATAAAATATTTCACTGAGTTATATCATCGTTTACACACACTCACAAGACATACAAGGCATACAGCTCCGCTGATGCGACCAAGACATATATTAAAACGCCTTTCTTTGCTCTGATGATGATGTACAGTTCTCATGATCTTATGAAGCAGCAGTCAACGAAGATGGAGGGGAAGCGGCAAATGTTTCCATTTTCTCATCCATAAAGATCATCAAAATCTGTCGTTAACGACATTCCGTCATCCATCAAAATCTGTTGGTACCGGCATTCCACGCTGCAGAATGCTTTATCACCTCTGCAATAATCAGCGAACACAGAATGAGACTAGATCTAGAGGATGGGAAATTATAATCAATTCAATTTAATTCTCAAAGATTTAAAGCCATGGTATGGTAATTATAATGGACCTGTACATGTAGATGTCCTTCCCATGGTTCAATTGCCGCTTAAAGAGACAGCGAGCGCTGAGAAAATAGCCAACTGAAAACACTGGAGCACTTGAATAGCTCCGAGGTGGCAATGCAACATCCCATATTCTCATTCCATTTTGATTTCGAACTGGGTATTGCACAATTTAACACTCCGTACCGGTACGAGTATACAAGTTATTTGTGCTCGATTTTGAACCATGGGAGATAACACAAGTGTGGTTCTTTGTAAATCCATGAGGAGAACCAATTGGTATTGTCTTGTTGTGCTGCTCCGGAGAACTTGTTTGGAAATCTAAGCCGTTTTCATGAAAATCAGTGATCCCAATTGCAGAAAATGTCTTGATGTCCAGTGGAGAAGTTGGGCTTTTGGCCCCATCTGAATTTGAGGACCCCTTTGCACTGAAACCTGTGAAGATCCCAGGGTCATTGCAGAACTTGTGGTTGTCTTCAGTCTGTGGTGCGTGATGAATCAGATATGTAATCAGGCGTCACGTAACACATCTTCTGTTCTCTCCTCTCTTCTTTTCCCTGGTCGTAATGAGGACTCGCCTTTCAACACTTGCCCAGCATAGTCTCTACAATGAATTGCGTTCACAGCCAGAAGCTCCTTGTACGCCAATCTTCATCCAAGGACTCCTTGGAACTTGTGACACTTATACCACAATGAAGAGCACCTCACATTAAAACCCTGGACACTATGCCTCTCTCGACCTAGTGATGCATATATTGGTCGTACGATGAACATGCAATGGGTCTTTTATCATACAAAATTGCTGCAAAACTACTCAAGCTCCTGACCACTCCCTCACTTCAAACTGCTATTTTCAATACTTCTCTTAACAAGGCTCAGAACTCCACAAGCTTGTGCCTGATCAGCAATAGTGACAATGAGAAAAATGATAGAAAACCTTTTCCAATATAATTCTAATCCAATACCAATACACCAACAAGAATAAAGCACATCGCTTACAGGCACTAATTTTTTCTCTGCAAAACAATCCCCAAAATCACTAGAACATCCTACTCTGGCAAAAAAACCCTTCCTATAAACCCCTTCTTCAACAATGCTACAGAAGCAAGAAGGCTTTCTAGGGTTCCTGGCTAAAGCGATATTGATACATTAATACGATACCTTACAGTACAGATCCCTCCCGTGATCCCTCCTCCTTACGTCATTCTACCGTCGCCGTCCCTCACACTATGCATCCATGCATACGATAGCATGTTACATCTCAGAAAATTCCGGCGACCCGATGTTTCTTCGGCTAACAGGCTTTGAGTCCATAGTGATGGAGATATGCATTGTCACACCCCCAAGCCTACGTCAGTCTTCCAACCGTGCTAGGCGAGGTGCGGCACTACCAACTGTTTTCTTTCACCAATACTTAGGATTGTAGACTACGCCTAACATTCCATACTTAGTTTTATTTTTGTTACCAAGTATTATTCTTTTATCCTTTATACAAGTGAAAGCCCATAACATTCACATAAACAACATTATACAAGAGAAATGCACAACAATATAAAGGGAGGGGAAACTCCTTACAATATGAGTCTGCCCGAATCAATATATTATACAATTTTTCCACTTTTACACAGTATAGGCTAAGTCCTTGGGAAGCCCCAAATTTATACTTAGCCAAATTTCCAACTTCGGCAAACTCGGTTGCCTAGCTTGTCGTCACCTCTGCACGGTCGTTGCACGACTCACCAACCCTTCGTTCACCTTGTTGCACGTCTTCACCTGGTTCGCTCTTTGTTTGGTCCGCAGACGCCAAAACCATGTATACCTGCCCACACGCAATCCCACTTGCCAACCCTTGGCAAATGCCCAAATCGTATGAAACAACATGTCGTACTGCCTGCCCGACTCCTCGTTCACGACCTCCGGTTCCAACCTTCGTCTCCACCGTTTCATCGTGCACGGCGCACCCTCACCTGGCCGCTGTCCACACGCCCTCACCGTGTCGACCAACTCACCTCTGTGCACGGTGCGCCCTACCCGGGTCACCCGTTCAGCACTTCGGTTTGTTCATTCAGCAGATGCCCTACTCGGTCGTCCGTCGTGCACGCCTGCATGAACACCCTCACCCAGTCGCCCGTCGTGCACGCCTACTCGGATGCCCTCACCGGTCATCCGCATGCCCAGCTTGTCGGCGGGTGCACCCGTCGTGCAGCCCTGCCCAATGCCTTCACCCAAACGGCAGGCGCCTTCACCCGCGCCCTTCACCCAAAACCAAGAAGCGATCTTCCTCTATGCGACCTCGCCCAAGAATGGGTGCATCACCAAAATTGTGCCTTCCTTCTTTGCGTCCACGCACTTAGATCTGCGCCTTTTCACATGTTTGAGCGATGGTGTTTGATGGTGAAATGAGCTTTAACGCTCCTCCAATATATATGAGCATAGGGCGAGGTCTTCGCTGTCCAGCCGACCTACCCACGCCCTCAAACTTATTGCAATATGCCTCAATACATCATGTCGGCCTTTCCTCAAACACCTTCAACCATGGTCGGCCTGTGGGTGTTTAACCAAGCTCCCATGCGTATATATAAACCTCGCCCTTCCTTCCACGCACTTGTTATTATGTCACAACACCTTCACGCCAAGGACGAGCTCGCACTTCATCTTTTTCTTCATCGCACTTCAAGCCGGGAGCACTCAAGGATCCCTTACATCCTCCGCCACCTGAAGTCGTTGTCGTCCTCGGCAAATATCATCCTAGTAGCCATCCACCAAGATCATCAATAACTGTCTCACCCATGATGTCAGCACCTCCACATACTGCAACCATCTTTGCAACATATGTAGAACCTTTGTCTCCACCATGTCTTGTCCCGGCAACCATCTGTAACCAAGATCACCATACCAAGGCATACACTCCATCAGTATGTCATACATAGGAAATCATCTCAATCCATGACCATCGACCATCTCATTGCAATCTCCACATGCTGCTCCCTATCGTGGAACGCTGGCCCCTCCATCTAAGCTACATGCTTCCTGCAACCTCTCGTGTCGACCTCATCATGTGTCGTTCTCATGTGAACTGTTGCCATGATACTCCAACATAATGCTAACACATCTTTGTACACAACGCGTCCCCATGTTTGAACTAGTTGGGTAGCTAATCCAACTGTCACGCTCAATCCATGAGAGTGAACATCCTCATGCCATCACCCGTTGTTTCTCAAAACGTCCCGTCACATCCTCAACTCGATCAAGAATCCATCTCCATATAAGTGTAAGCCATGCTCAGGTCCATGAAGTAGTCCTGTCCTCATCTGCAACATGTTGTCCATGATGTCTGGTACTAATGTGCTGCACGAAATTGTTGGCATTATGATGCATGTGTTGTACTTGATGGAAACCCTCTCATAGAAGATCATCTCACTTGTATACATTCAGATGAATCTACAGAAGAAATATCAGATGTGACAGAGTGCATGGGTTATCGGAAAGCAAAAAGGGATCAGATGACAGTTCACAAGTAAGCTTTGCCATCAAGTCCAAAGGGGGAGATTGTTGGCATTATGGATAAAGTTTTGTCCTTGATGGCAACCCATTCAGGTGATAGATCAAAGTACTTCAAGTCAACATGAGAGATTGATGATCAGCTATCAAATATTGAAGAAAATAAGGGGTACGTAGGTACACCTTACAGAAGGTGCGTACACGCAGGCCGGTGTTACATAAAGTGCGTACATACCCATAGTTATCCCGTTTAGGAGGTGCGTACCCCCAGTTCACTTACTTCCAGGCAGAGAAAAGAACACGTGGGGTTTCTTATGTTTAACCCTTGGTATTTAGCCAACGGAATTGTGTTATTATGGTTTTGGCCCGTGGTATTGATCCATGATTTGAGGAAGAGCTTGCCTATATAAAGCAAAGGAGATCATTTGGCTTGAGTATGCTTTGGGTTGAATATCTTAAGAAGCTAGATCTGAAATTCTAGTGATGGGTTATGAGAGATAGTTAGATCTAAATCAAGGAGAAACATGAGAACTCCAAGTCAGATCTACTAATGGGTTGACATCTCCTCGACGCATGTTCAGATCTATAGATCTGACAGTCTGGGTTATTCTTCAGGTCTTGAAATTATCTATATCTGCAGGTACGCAAGTACAGTGAAAGAAAAGTGCGGAGATACGCAGGCACAGAAGCGCTGCAGGTGCACAGATACGCAGTCACAGAAGCACTACAGATGCGGAGGGGCGCAGGTAGTTCATTGGACACAGAGCGCACGTACGCAGGAAGTTTGTGAGGCAGAGTGTGCACGTACGTAGGGAAGCAGTTGGAAATAGTGCGTACTTATACGCAGCTGTTATATGGGTGAAGCTGCGTACTTCTCATGAAATCTACTTAGCTATCCATGTTTATCATTGTTGTGTTCTGGGTTTTGAAGTGATGTCTAATTTCTGGTATTAAGTTCTGATAACAACAATGATTGATTAAATGTTTATACATTGATGGATGAATGGATCAGGTTCTTACTGACTCATCTTTATGTAATCTGATGGACTAGATCTGGTTGATGACTCACTTGTATATGTATTGATCTAGTGCTTGGGTAATTCAGAAGATTGTTTATGTGCTTCAATATTGTTGTTGGGTCCAGTATGAAAATTGGATGAAATGTGGCCTTTCAGATTATGTGTTGTGCTTCAGTGTATCCAGTATGAAAATTGATGAAACGTGGTACCTGGAGGAGAGAAGATTGTAGGTCAGCACCTACGTACTAGTATTTAAGCTAGTACAAGAGCTAAAGGAAATCTTTGGAGCATTGTAGCAGGTAGTAGCCTGCGTACTAGTAAATGGATCGGCTAGGACAAGAGCAAAGGGGGTTGTAGCTCCCGTACTGGTATAAGGCTGCACCAGTACAAAATATTGTAAAAGGATTTTCTTATTGAGAAGAAGATTGAGATGACTTGCAGCAGGTGGTTTTCTCCCGCATTGGGTTTCCACCTTATATCATGGTGTTCATGTGTGTGCCTTATGTGTGATGATCTATTCTATGTTACTGCATCTGTTAACTGATAATATGGTTGATAATGTTCTAATGCAATCATTGAAGATCAATTAGCTTAATCATAAGAAGTTGTGGAAGTAACATATATGAATCAGAGTTTGGAAATGAAAAGTTTTATTAATGTGATAATACTGATTCACCCCCCCCCTCTCAGTATTATTTCCAACA
>APFE030135831.1:51318-72598 GCA_000404065.3 Pinus taeda
AGAGATTGAATATTGAGCAAGATGGGTTCAGAATCCGAGGGAACTCTGGTGATCAGTGGAGCGATTTGATTGGATGCTCTATTGGTGAGAGGACATTCAAGCTGCCCAATCCAATGTCTTATGTGGACTGATCTTGATACTTTGTTTTGTTTTGTTTGGTTTGAGGCATGGAGATGAGAGTGTTCATGTATCTTGTCTTTTGGAATGTCCACCATATTTTACCCAGAATGTTATTATCCAGATAACATGGTCTTTGATATGGGGTACCCTGTGCTGAAAGCCAATAATATTTTCTTTTATAGGAGTTACTTTGTCCTCAACTAAAAGAATTACTTTGTCCTCATATAAAATAATTTCTTTATTTATCTTCAAGGCATTGGATCCTCTGCAATTAAAGGGCCAACAACATGGATTTGTATTAAAAATTAAGTTGGTGATTAAATTATTCTTCCATAACAAAAGGTTTTGAATATATATATATATAGCCATTCTTTAAAGCATATATTTGTTCTTATATAAGAAAAGTTGGGGAATGTATAATAATTATTTAAAGGAACATTTATATTGTTGTACAGAAAAAGTATTTTTAAATGCATAACAATTATTTAGTTTTGGCTATATATAGCCATTCTTTATAGCATATATTTGTTGTTATATAAGAAAATTTTGGGAATGTATAAGCATTCTTTAAAAAGGCATCTTTATAGCTATACAAAAAATTATTTTTAAATGCATGACAATTATTTAGGTTTCGCTGTGATATAAGATGACATTTTGAATCTATAATAATTTCGAAGTGTGTTATATGAATTAATATTCTAATAAAGGTTATTTTGTTTTATTTATAGAAATGCGTTATTATTTAATAATGTTTGTATATTTATTTTTTAAATTTGATTGAATTTATAATTTTAGAAGGTGTTTTTAAAAATTATTTATAAAATAAATAAATAAATTATATAAATTTATTATAAAATTAGAAATTATATTGTAATTTAATAAATAAATAAATGTTTGTTTTGGATAGTTTAATTGGTAATGGTGGTGGAAATAAAGTCTTACTAATCGGAAGTCTTGGGTTCAAATCTTGGAAATAAAGTCTCACGAATCGGAAGTCTTGAGTTCAAATCTTGTGCTATCTCTCGTAGTGAGAAGTTGGACATGATGACATGATGAACATGTAGTCCTACCAAATTTAAATAAAAGGAAATAAATAAATAAATCTTCTTAGATTGTGTAAAGTTGGACATGATGAAGATGTAGTCCTACCAAACTTACAAAAAAGAAAATAAATAAATAAATATTTTTAGATTGTGTATAAGATCAATGGTATTTTTTTTAATTTATAAGGAAAATGTATACACTTGGATGGTTTTACAAATGCTCTTTTAGTATTTACAATATTTAATAAGTGTAACATGTAGGTAATAAGTGTAGTTTACATTTAATATTTAAATACAAATGGTCATTTTTCTTAGTAAAAATAATATGCAGATAATAAATGCAATTTGCCTTCTATTTTTAAAGAGAAATGACAATTTATTTTTTTGGCTAGAAAACTATTATATATATGTTACAATGACATTTATAATACTAAAGAGAAATTCATTAATTTTAATTAAAAAAAATATTAACAAATTCATAACATCATTGATTTAATTAAATTTACACATAAAGAGATAGGAGCAATATAATTGAGTTTAAAACATAACTATAATGATTAAATCATAAAATTCCCACATAAAATACCAGAATATTCTTAATATACCAAATTATTTTTCAAAGAGAAAGAGTGAGTTATTAAGGATGAACAAAGGATGCACAAAGATGTGTTAAGCCATTATGAAGACATGTAGGGTAAAGTGAGATTACAAAGCAATTTTGGTTTGGGAACATTAAGGTTAGAGAGGGACATGATTAAATCACTAAAGTGGATATTTACGAAACAAACAATTAAGATGTACCATCAAATTGATGGGATAGGAGGCCTATATACAATGTACAACGATTGTGACATAGAGAGTAAAAATCAAGAAGACACATGGGCATTGTGGTAGCTGAACCAAAGTGCAACCATGTAATGGTGCAAGATAATTTAAGCATGGATGAAGAAGAAGAGGAACTCACATAATGTGTTGGATGATGAAAAGGAAAGATGAGATGTGATAATTAAGATCAATATATAAGAGCAAGTAATTACCTTGACATGATTTAATCATATCTGTACTTTTATCCAATGTGACATGACATGATGAAGAGCAATAAGCATAAGTGATGACAAATTTAAGAATGCACATAACAATCTATCTTAAGGAGAATAAAAAATAGAGTAGGGTTGGTTTGGTCCATGTCAAGAAATCAACATAAGTTCTCTAGGTGGTGGTTTCCAACTTAATGAGGATGGATTTAAATAATTAAGATGCCAATTACCAATTATTAAAATTAGGTTGCAAATGAAAACATAATGGTTTGGTCCATGTTAAGAAATCAACATAGGTTCTCTAGGTGGTGGTTTCCAACTCAATGAGGATAGATTTAAATAATTAAGATGCCAATTACCAATTAGTAAAATTAGGTTGCAAATGAAAACACAAGATATTCAATGGCCAAAGATTTGAGCCATAGAAGCTCAAAATGGAAGATTTGTTGGTGAACATGGATCAATGGATGGTTATGGAAATGGGTTTTGCACCAATGGAACGTTAAGCTCAAAGTAGAGAGAGAAGATTTATGGATTTTGATCAATAGGTGTGGGAATGATGAGAGGCATGGATAGGTGAAAGGAGGTGTACAAGAAAAACCATGCCAAGCCTCTTGGCCCAAGACTATATTTATGTCAAGAATGCATGCAAAATGTTTGACATAATCCATTAATTCCTATATAAGCCCCATGTTAACCATAAATTAAAACCCTTATGAAGCCCTATATATGAAGTGATTTCATTCTTATTGTTATATTGTTATGTAGGTTATAGCCTCTCATGATCCAATTTTATTATAATTGTACCTTTTGTCTGCAATATATACTAAGGAGACATAGCCTTAGGATCATCAAATCTTGTCTTGTACATTGTATTCAATATAGAAGGAGGTTTCTCCCTTGAACAAGACTGTACCTATTGATTTATTATCATTTTTAAGGTTTAAGTTTCATAAAATTTAATATCAAAGTTCATCATCCTAGGGTTTTGTTAGTGCCTAGAATGACCTCAGGCTAAAGGAAGGCAGGTCTAGGGTAACATCAAACCACGCTTAAGCTGGTAGCTAGCCCTACCAGGTCAGGAGAGGGCTCTCTCCTTCTCAATCTCAATTAGAATATGGAAACTAGGGCTTGAGATGACTTAAATGAAATGTTGATTTTAGGCTAGGTATATTAGGTCAGAGGATTTTGATTGATTTTGATAGTTGGTTGCTAGATCAAATGAAGAAGGCAGCTTTGGGTCCGGGAAATCAACTTAGATGTGCAGGATATTCAGTGGGGCGAGGTAGGTAGGTGTTTTGGCACTTTGAATTGAGTGTGATGGTAAGTCTAAGACCAGTGAGGAGTTGGGGAGGGCATACAAAGCTCATGAGTCCTCATCAAACAACAAAACATTAAAAACTAAATGTATCATCAAGTCAGAGCACTAAATATCAATGGATTCCACCTATTTATCTTCATTCATTTAGTTATGAAGAAAGAAATAGATGCTGGCATGTATACACATAAGAGAAACTAAATAAAAAAGGAAGAAACAATGCCAAGACACATTACCACAAGAATCCCACAAAATGCTGCAAAACCCTGGTTCATTTCCTTACCAAACTGCAGAAGTGATTTACAATGAAGCTCAAAGCATCCACAAGAGTCCAATCTTTACAAATGACTAAAAAAGCACATAATATAGGCATCAAACCTGATATGGTAGCCATCAGGGGTCAAATCCATGAGTCAAGGAGCTGTTTCAACAACATCTAAACTAGGAACAAAAAATAGGCAGTGGAACAACTTGCCTCTAAAACCAAGAAAACCAATTCATTCAGTTCAAAACCACCTTTGACTTGATGTATCTACCTTATTAAGTGTTTTAGATCCATAATTACATCGTGTTACATCATTAACCATGCTAATTTCACCAAGAGAGCAAGAAACAGTCAACTGTAGAGAAAACTAGGCAAAATCTGGAAAATCAAGCAAAACTGGGAAAATTCATCCTATGCGCAGCGCCATTGGTCCTATGCGCAATGCTTTTTCAAGACCAATTTCGGAAGGCTTCCCGGAGTCCAAATCAAGTGTAGGATAGCTCATTGGAAAGCCTGGTGAGTCTACTTTCTCGAAAAGATGCAATTTATTTTACTAAGTTGCACTTTCAAAGTGGTTATCAATAGATTCAGATTATAAAAGGCAATGTTTGGAAAACCACTTTCAAAACAAAACATGGTTTCTTTGAATTGTTAGTGATATCTTTTGGGCTTTGAAATGTCTCAACAACTTTTATGAGTGCGATGAATGATGCTTTTCAACCATTCATTGATGACTTAGTAATTGTTTACTTAGATGATATTCTTGTATTTAACAGAACCTGGGATGAGCATGTAGGGCATGTTAGCCAAGTATTTGATACTTTTAAAAAGGAGAATTTGTATGTGAAATTGTCAAAGTGTGAATTTGACAAAACATCATTAGTGTATTGGGTTTACATAGTAGGGGGTGGTGAATTGAAAACAGATCCCTCTAAAGTTCAAGTGAATGTAAACTCATGGCCCAAGCCTACATCAACAACAGAAGTTAGAAGTTGCTTAGGAGCAATCCAATATTGGAGAAAATTTTTTGCTAACTTCTCATTTGCTACATTTCCTTTAGATGCTTTGACTAACATGAAATAGGTCTTTCAATGGGGAGGAAAGAAACAAAAGACCTTTGGTACATTGAAAGAAAATATCAACACAACACCAATGTGAGCATTTCCAAACTTGCAACAGTCATTTGAGATCAAGACCGATGTAAGTGGATATGCCATGGGAGAAGATTTTATGCCTTGTAAGAAGCAAGTGAGAATTGAACAAACCACACACTTATTCTTTAAGCATGTTTAGGTTCACTTTGGATTTCCCATTTCCATTATTTTAGATTGGGATTCCCACCTTTTGGGAGAACTTTGGTCAAGCTTGTGGAGATTAATGGATACCAATATGAAGAGAAGTATTTTTTTCATCCATAGACGAACGAACATATAAAGGTAGTCAATAGGATCATGGTACATTTTCTTCGAGGATACTGTAGCAAACATCCCAAGCTTTGGGATGACCAACTATATTATGTGTAACATGCCTACATCCAAGCATTGTGTTCTTTTACATATAACTCTCCATTCCAAACTTGTTTTGTGTACTTGATAAAGTATCCATTAGATTGGATTTTTGGGAAAGATGTTGATTTTGATGACCATATAGATGAAAACAAAACCCGAAATACATTTAGAAGATCCAAATGGTGCATCAGATATTACAAGAACAATTGGAGAAGAGGCAAGCCCAGTAGAAGTCTATGCATGATAAACATTGGATGGATCATCACTTCCATATAACTCATCAAGTTTGGCTACATATTAGCAAAGACAGGTTAAAATGGGAAGGTAAAAATGTCTAGCCAATCCGATATGGCCCATTTACTATTTTGGAGAGCACTGGCACTAATGCTTTCCACTTAGATCTACTACCTTACATGATGATGTAATCAGTTGTAAATGTGGAGAACTTGAAACTATATGAGCTACAAATGATCATAGACCAGGTTGAGAATAGTCAAGTTCCCTCCATTGATGATTTTACTCTTGAGTATCTAAACGAGTTACAACCTTCCTCTTGCCTTTGTCAAGCACAGATATGTTCCCTCTTCTGTTGGTGATGATGTTGTTCTCTGAGACGCTGGTTCCTTCTATATTGCTAACCACTCTACAACTACTCTGACTAGTTCATTGAGCCTTGAGAAATGATAGCAATATCTCCATGGGTCTTCCTTAGGCCAGTGAAACACCCCATGGATCCAAGGATGATACATTCTCGCACAATGTTCCTTCACTAAGAAAGCAGGTCATATGGATTGATACTTCTAGTGCTGAAGGTGAACCTCTTGAATTCCTCCATCTCGGCCTCAGCATGCTTGAGATTCTGGATCTCATACAACTTGATCTGCAAAAGAAGAGCGGGACAAGGTGCTTTTTTCTTCCTGAGCAGTCTCGTTGAAAACCCTTATCAAGATGTGATATGCTACCTCTTGCATGACCAGCTTGTCCATGGCAAACTTCGTTAAAACATGCGGAGCCTTCTCCGCGTTGAACATCTGGATGAAGGTGACAATTTTTGTATATGGAAGTTGTGCATATACAGTAGATGCAAAAATATAAAAGACGTGTATATATGGAAGATATGGACATTTAAGAAATTTACGCATATACGGAATATATGTGCATAAACGGAAGTTGCGCATATACGGTAGATGCACATATACGGTAGATGCACATATACAAAATATTGACATATACGAAAAATATGCACATATATTGCGTATATGCACAATTTCTGTATATGGAATTTGCGTATACATTGTAGATGCACATACATAAAAGACGTGCATATACAGAAGATAGGCACATATAAGAAAGTTATTTATATACGGAAGATATGCACATATCTTCCGTATATGCACAATTTCAATATACACACAACTTAAGTATATGGAATTTATGCATATACGAAATTTATGTATAGACGAAAGATATGCACATATCTTTTGTATATGCACAATTTCCGTATATGTGCAATTTATGTATATGGAATTTGCGCATATACGATGAATATACATTAATGATCTGCATTTATGGAAGATATGCACATATAAGAAAGTTATGGATATACCGAAGATACGTGCATATCTTCCGTATTTGCACAATTTCCGTATATGAAAATTGCGCATATACGGAAATTGTGCATATACAGAAGATATATGCATATCTTCCATATATACATAACTTTCTTATATGTGCACATTTCCGTATACGTGCAATTTCTGTATATGGAAGTTGTGCATATACTGTAGATTTACATATATTAAAGACATGCATATACGAAAGATATACACATATAAGAAAGTTACGCATATACGAAATATATGTGCATATACGAAAATTATGTGTATATAAATTGTATTCTATGCACATATATAGACGTAACTTCCATATATGGACATATTTTTCGTATATGCATAGATTGCATTTATATACACATAACTTTTGTATATACTGCATATACACATAACTTCCGTATATACACATATCTTCCGTATATGCATTATTTTTTTATATGTGTATATCTTCCACATATGCATGTCTTTTATATATGTGAATTTACACATAACTTCTGTATATGCACATATCTTCCGTATATGCGTAACTTTCTTATACGGAAGATATGTGCATATACGGAAGATTATGCATAGACTGCATTTTATATACACATAACTTCCGTATATACACATAAGAAAGTTAAGCATATATGAAAGATATGTGCATATAAAGAAGTTGTGCATATACGGTAGATGCACATATACAAAAGATGGACATATACGAATAATATGCGTATATATTGCGTATATGCACAATTTCTATATATAGAATTTCCATATATACTGTAGATATACATACATAAAAGACGTGCATATACGGAAGATATGCACATATAAGAAAGTTATGTATATATGGAAGATATGCACATATCTTTCGTATATACACAATTTCAATATATACGCAACTTCTATATATGGAATTTGCGTATATACGAAATTTATGTATAGATGAAAGATATGCACATATATTCCGTATATGCACAACTTCCGTATATGTGCAATTTATGTATATGGAATTTGCGCATATACGATAAAGATACATAAACGACGTGTATATACGGAAAATATGCACATATAAGAAAATTAGGGACATACCGAAGATATGCGCATATATTTCATATATACACAATTTTCGTATATGAGAATTGTGCATATACGGAAGATATATATGCATATCTTCTGTATATACATAACTTTCTTATATGTGCACGTTTCCGTATACATGCAATTTCTGTATACGGTAGTTGCGCATATACTGTAGATTCACATATATAAAAGACATGCATATACGAAAAATATACACATATAAGAAAGTTACGCATATACGGAAGATATGTGCATATACAGAAGATATGTGTATATACGGAAGTTATGTGTATATAAAATACAGTCTACGCACATATATAAGCGTAAGTTCCGTATATGCACATATCTTCCGTATATGCATAGATCGCATTTTATATACACATAACTTTCGTATATACTGCATATACACATATCTTCCGTATATACACATATCTTCCGTATATGCGTAACTTTCTTATATGTGTATATATTCCGTATATGCATGTCTTTTATATATGTGAATCTACACATAACTTCCGTATATGCACATACAGAAGTTATGTGTATATACGAAAGTTATGTGTATATAAAATGCAGTATATACACATAACTTCCGTAGATAGGTGTAACTTCCGTATATCCACACATCTTCCGTATATGCATAACTTTCTTATACGAAAGATATGTGCATATACGAAATATTATGCATAGACTACATTTTATATACATAGCTTCTGTATATATACATATAAGAAAGTTACGCATATACGGAAGTTGCGCATATACGGTAGATGCACATATACAAAAGATGGACATATACGAAAAATATCCGCATATATTGCGTATATGCACAATTTTTGTATATGGAATTTGCGTATATACTATAAATGCACATACATAAACGATGTGCATATTCGGAAGATATACACCTATAAGAAAGTTATGTATATAAGGAAGATATGCACATATCTTTTATATATGCACAATTTTAATATATATGCAACTTCTGTATATGGAATTTGCGTATATACGAAATTTATGTATAGACAAAAGATATGCATATATCTTCTGTATATGCATAATTTCCGTATATGTGCAATTTATGTACATAGAATTTACGCATATACGATGAAGATATATAAACGATGTGCATATACGGAAGATATGCACATATAGAAAAGTTAGAAATATAACAAAGATATGCACATATCTTCCGTATATGTATAATTTCCCTATATGCGTAATTTATGTATATGAAAATTGCGCATATACGGAAGATATGTTTTCGTATATACATAACTTTCTCATATGTGCACATTTCCGTATATGTGCAATTTCTGTATATGGAAGTTGCGCATATAATGTAAATTCACATATATAAAAGACATGCATATACGAAAGATATACACATATAAGAAAGTTACGTATATATGGAAGATATGTGCATATAGAAAAGATGTGTGTATATACAGAGGTTATGTGTATATAAAATGCAGTCTATGCACATATATATGCATAACTTTTGTATATGCACATATCTTCTGTATATGCATAGACTGCATTTTATATACACATAACTTCCGTATACACTGCATATACACATAATTTCCGTATATACACATATTTTCCGTATATGCGTAACTTTCTTATATGTGTATATCTTCCGTATATGCATGTCTTTTATATATGTGAATCTACACCTAAATTCCGTATATGCACATACTGAAGTTATGTGTATATACAGAAATTATGTGTATATAAAATGCAATCTATACACATAACTTCCATGTATAGGCGTAACTTCCGTATATGCGTAACTTTTTATACGGAAGATATGTGCATATACAGAAGATTATGCATAGACTGCATTTTATAAACATATAACTTTCTTATATACACATATAAGAAAGTTACGCATGTACGGAAGATATGTGTATACACGGAAGTTGCACATATACGGTAGATGCACATATACAAAAGATGGACATATAAGAAAAATATGCGCATATATTGCGTATATGCACAATTTCAATATATATGCAACTTCTATATATGGAATTTGTGCATATACGAAATTTATGTATAGACGAAAAATATGCACATATCTTTCGTATATGCACAATTTCCTCATATGTGCAATTTATGTATATGGAATTTCTGCATATACGATGAAGATACATAAACAACGTGCATATACGGAAGATATGCACATATAAAAAAGTTAAGGATATATTGAAGATATACACATATCTTCCGTATATGCATATTTTCTGTATATACATAACTTTATTATATGTGCACATTTTTGTATACATGCAATTTCTGTATATGGAAGTTGCACATATATTGTAGATTCACATATATAAAAGACATGCATATACGAAAAATATACACATATAAGAAAGTTATGCATATATCGAAGATATGTACATATACGGAAGTTTGTGTATATAAAATGCAGTCTATGCACATATATAGGCGTAACTTCCGTATATGCACATATCTTCCGTATATGCATAAACTACATTTTATATAAACATAATTTCCGTATATACTGCATATATACATAACTTCTGTATATACACATATTTTCCGTATATGCGTAACTTTCTTATATGTTTATATCTTTCGTGTATGCATGTCTTTTATATATGTGAATCTACACATAACTTCCGTATATACACATAACTTCTCACTTTATGGACAGTAGATCTATATTCATTTGGGATTCCAAGCTCTAAGCTTTTTTTAAATCAACAAAGCAACAAAATTCTTCCCCACCCTAAATGCCCCATACTTTTTCGATGAAATGCCTAAGAATGATGCAATGATCAATTGTAGAGTGTCATGGTTTAAAAATAGCTTATCCTTTTGCTCTTTCCCCCTCTTTTCTACCTAACTACTGATTCAACACTCCATCATGCTCCCAAATTTTTTTCCAAGAAGAGGATTGGCCATAATAGTCCGATAATTAGACGAATTATTGGTGTCTCCACTTTTGTAAAGAGGGATAGCAATATTTGTTGTCCATTCAACTAGAAAATTGTCTCACATGATGTTGTTGAAGATCCTTTTGATGATTGGGGCCAAGATATCAACACCACATTTTAAAAACTATGCATGTAACCCATGAATGCCTTGGGCTTTACCACTTGCTATATTTTTTATACCACAATTGACATCCTTCTCTAAAAACAACATGGTTTTAGCGATGATTATGGGGGGACTACTTTTCTCATGTTTTCTCACATAGAGGAGCTTTGCATATTCTGACCAATGATTATCCGAGATATTATTATCTATTTTATTTTTCTCTCTTTTGTTGCAGTGCCCACTAGAATCCTTTGGGGTTGTGATTTCCCAAAGAGATTAATTCAATTTTCTTTGCAATCATATAAATTTCTTATTTTTGTTTTTATCATATTTTTATACTCTTTCCTGCTTTCATTGTCTACCTTCGTCCTTAAGGGATCTTTTAGCAGTCTTGCACTCTTCATCATACCAAGGATTAGTTGGAAAAGTGTTTGAGACCCTCTTCTTAGGCCAGGGTCTTTTGCACACCTTTAAGACTTTGTGGATTAGAGGGATCATCATATTGCTGCCAATACATTCTATTTTTGCATTGTCTTCTTTGTTTTCTGTTGTTTTTTCACACTGAATGTGTTGTTCTAGAGCAGAAGCAAAGAGCTCTTGGTTTTCTTATTTATGAGGGTCCTTCCATTTGCATGCACTTTCTTATGGCATTGTTGGGGTTTCCCTTCATGTATCTGACTTGTGTATATACCCAACTTAATACATAGAGGCATATGGTCAAAAATCATTTCAATAGGACAATCCTCAATATTGAACTCTAACAAATTGCAAATAGAGCTCTAAGAGCATATTACATAGTTCACCACACTTTGACCATTGTATGTTTTAAATGTGATGCCATAGGATGTTTTCCAAGCTTTCATGCCATTGAAAATTACCATGTCATAGAGGCTACATAAGCCTAACAACACATCGCCGAAGTGTGACACACTCCCATTCCCATCTTGAAAAATCATTTTCCATGTGTGCTCTTTCTTCTCCTCTAACCAAAGAGGATTGTTGTCCAAATTCCCATCGCTTCCCAACTGAATACATAGATTGTTTGTTGTCCTGGCATTAAAGTCATTGATTAGAACTATATTTCCTAAGCTCTTGAGAGCAACAATATCACTTTTTAAAGTCGCATAAGGATCTTCTTTATCTAAATTTATCTTCTTGTATAACTTTGAGTTTTTTGGGGCAAAGTAATATGCATCCAGCCTGAATGTTACATTGTTGTCTATTATATTTAGCCAATTATGAATTTCTTATTTGGATCCTTTTTTTCACTTTCACTATTCAACTCCACATTTCTCATATTAGAATGGTGATCCCTCCATGCCCTTTCCATGTACTAGTCTCTTCGTTCCACACTAAAATTTTATTGTATCCTTCGAATTCTGGAACCCTACAACCATCATGCTCATGAGTTTCTGTAAAAATAATGATGTCTTTCCCTTCTGTTATGGGCCCCAATCTTGGTCCTCTCCTCCATGGGTAACCTCTACAATTCCAACTCACCATGTTTAGATACTCCCAGGGGGGCCTGAATCCCTATTTTTGATTTGTTAAGTGCTCGTTTCCCTAGGCTTTCCCATTTTTCAGCCACGCCCATTTTCCTGCATTTCTTGTTGATTTTACTTTCTCCTATTCATTCCTTTGCTTGTCTTGTTTTTCAAGTGTCAAGTCATCGTCTAGGTAAATATGAGTGCCTTTAAGTAGCTCTCTATTCCTTAGGATATCCATCTTGTCTTCTATAATTTTTAATGAAACTCTAACATGTTTATCCCTTCCATTTTTTTCCTTCCTACCAATCTTATTTGCTTGCTAAATATAACATGTCCAATTCAACTTGTCCTTGAGAAAATCCTTTGCTAAAATATTTGTTCTTTCTTTTTTCTCCACAATATTTCAAGCCTTTGATGATGACATTTTTGGCCTCGTCTTGACTATCTTTTTCTCTCTTATTTTCTTCTTGATTTGTCTCTCCATAGTTTCTTTTTGCTCAACCAATGGTTCCTTTACCACTTGAGCCCAAGAGTTAGCTTCTTCTATTTGTTGCTTTAATTTGATTTCTCTCATTTCCAAATTTCCCTTGTTTGGAATAGAATTTCGGTTGGGGGGAGGTCATGGGGTCAAGCCCACAGACCTAGTCCCATAAAATTTCCCCATTTGGTAACTCGGTATAAGACCTGCATTTTAAATACAATATTTATTTTATTATAATAACGTTCATCATGTGGCACAATGTTGGAGGCAAGTTTTTAAGTTTTAGATTTTGCACACATATAGAGAAGCAAAGCATAGCATGCAGAAGCGTCATGTAGATGAGGTCAAAACATGAGGCAACAATAAGTATGGAAAACTATGTAGTCAGGAAGGACAAAGTTGCAAAGGAGTAGCATGGCGGGAAAAAACCTAGTTTAAACAAAATATTCGTTCGAAATATCTCCAAGTAAATCATGGTAAATTATACAATATTTACAGCTAATTGGTTTTCACCATAATTTTTCTTGAGTAATTCTACCACTATAATTATGTATAAATTAGAGAGAGTCGATTTGCCTAAGGGTTCGAACTTTTTTCTTGTTGGGAAGAACTCTTGGTTAGGTTTTGGTTTGTTAGGTTTTTTCAAGCTCTGTATTATAACTATGATCTTTGTAAGTTAGTGAGCCATGGATTTTGATAAGAATTGGGCACATGTATTGTATTTAGTTGTTTTGAATTAATAGAAAAAAAGAATTGGGAAAAGTTTGTCACTCTTTTGTTGTCACATGGTTTAATGTCTTTATTGTTTTGATAGTGTCATTACTACCAGGATTTTGTAAGTAGTGTTTATGATTGGGAATGAAAAATGGATACATTGTTCGTTTTAGTATGGGTATTCAAGACCTACTGTCTTCTTCTTTATTGTTTTGTCTGTTGAATTCTGTTATGGATAGTGTAATGTGCACACTTTAAAGGTAGTGAGCGGATTTGTTGTGTGTTAAGGAGTTTGATCTCTTATAGAGATGGCATCAATTGGAATCCTATCACCTTCTCGGTTGCATAAGTTTGTTTCTCACAGTCCCCTTTAGGGGCCTTGGGTGAGACCTCACCTGTTTCAAAGGCATTATCGCAAGGGCCAATACCATTAGAGACTTTATTAATCATGCCACACGCAATAGCCTAGGTTAACAATAGATAGTGAAGTGCCAAAAAATGGTTCCGTTGTTAGGATCGGTATTTAGCAATGAAGGGGATGTGGAACCCCACCAAAAAAGAAATTGGTAAGAGGTCCAAAACTAGACAATGTTAATTTGTTTCAAGAGAAAATGGGAACCATAAGATTAGCATTGAAAGATCCTTGGAGAAATACATGTTTGTCGAAGCTCTTTGTGAAATTTTCTTTTGTGAAATTCCCGAATTAATTACAAGGTGTATTTGAAGGTAGAACGACTAAAACCCGCATTAGAGATTGGGTGAGCATAAGGCTTAGACTCCTGAACAAGTTTGGAGAGTCCAATTAGTGGATAACTAGAGCACGCAAGTTGTCGATTTTTGGGTAGAAAGTGTAATTGGAAGGTATATCACAGAATTTTCCATTGAGGATATTGTTCCATATACAACTATTGAAGACAATTGGTTGGGAGGTCCACAAGGACACTTTATCTAAGCATTTCCAATGGTGGAAAGCATAATCAGATGTCGCAAGTTGGGAGTTCTGAATGAAAACTCTATTGAGTCCTTTGAACTCCGCAATTGCGATAAAGGACGAGTTGGCATGTAAAGGCGGGGTTGGTTAATATGCAAGGTTAAAGAGTTAGTTATTATAAAGGTTGAAGGGTTGAGTTATAAGGTTTGGCATAGAAGGATTACCAAAGGGTCAGATTGGAGTTAGTTATTAACTTGTTCCACATGAGACCAATTAAGGGGCCTTGAACCTTAAGAAATGAAGGTTTGACCAGGCAGGTCTTTGAAATTCCTGGTACAAACGAGATTATGCATTTTATATGCATATTGTGGGTAATGCAGGTTTTCCCCATGACATTTGGTATCGGTAAAAGACCCGGTTGACCACAAGGACATGAAAGGTGTCTATGATATTCCATGTTCCTGTGGGACCCCATATGTTGGTGAGACTGGTCGCTCTATTAATCAAAGGATTAATGAGCACTTAGACGACATAAAACACAGGAGAATCTGGTCTTCCGCCTTGGCTAAACATGCAGAGAAGACGAAGCACCATGTGTGCATTAAGGAGACCCGTGTTATTGCCAAGGTGACACATTTCCATCACTGGAAATTTAGGGAAGCCATAGAAATCGAAAAAAGGCCGAGAAACCTCAATAGAGATGACAGCTGGAAAATTAGTAGTTGTTGGATCCTTGCCCTCTCCTCCTAGTCTCTTCCCTGTTTTTTCCCTCCCTCCCCTCGTCCCCGGATCGGTTTCCTCGTTTTTCCCCCTCCTTGCCTTGTTTAATCATTATCCTTTTTTCCCTTCTCGTCTCTCTATTTTCCTTCACTCCATCCAGATATATATATATCATTTTTATATTGATTTTTGTTTTCTTTCTAAATAAGTATTTTAATAGGTTAAGGTCCTATGAGTTAATTCTTACAAGAAACTAATTTGTATAATAACTAACTAACTATTTATGTATATATGTAATTCGTTAAAGTATATATTTACATATTATTCCATATTATATTAATGATTTAAAGTTTTTGATATATAGCTATTTCATAATATACATATATATTTATTTAGTACTCCACACACACACACACATATATATATATATCCTTATTATATCATTGAATTTTGTTTTTATTTTAGATAAGTCTATTAATAGGTTAGGGTCTTGTGAGTTAATTCTTATAATTCTGTCTATGAATAATAATAAAAAGAAACTATTTCCTAATAACTATTAACTATTTTTTAATATGAATAAATTCGGAAATGCATATATTTACATATCTTTCCATACTATATTATTGATGTAATGTTTTTGATTTCATAAGATACATATTCATTTAATTAGTATTCCATATTAGCTATTTTTAGGTTATTAATGATTAATGTTTTTTTAAATGATTACAATTTTTGGTGGTATAAAAAAAAAAACCAAGTTAATTTACTAACTTTTTATTTATTTAATTATAATTGTGACAATAATTTATTAATTTTCTTAATTTTTAATACAAACTTTACTTTTATTCAAATGTTGGTAATTGATATAACAATAATGATAACATTTATAACTTTTCCTCTCCCTCGGTCCAATCGAGTTGACTAGTCAAATTTAATCTTTTCTCAGTCAAATTTCCTGGTCCAATATAGTTGTTTCCTAGTCAAACATAGTCGTTGGAAGATCTTCTCTCCCTATTTAACCTATAGCCATCATCTGGTTCTTCATCTTGTCCTGACGATGAACCACACTTGTTGGTTCGAAACGCGTCGACAAAAATATTACAATGTGATTTCTGCCAAAATATTTCTCATTAAACTTGATATGGATCATAGAAGCTTAAATTCAACAAATGAAAAACTAATCAATTTGAAATTGATTTGAGGAACATTCAATAACCTTAAATTACTTAGAGAAAATACTCGAAATTATAGTGAACTAGGATATGAAATTTGAAATAGGCATTCACCAAGATTTATCCTCAATATGATCTAAGTTTCACTTTCAGAAACTTCCCTGGAAAAAAATGTATAACAACCATTTTGAACTGACATGTTTGAAGGTGATTTTAGGAGAATTTAGGAACCCAAAATTCCTTAGAGAATATCTCCAAAAATATAGAGAAGTAAGATCTGAATTTAAACAATATGTTACTCAAGATCTCTCCTCAATATTCTCCAAGTTTCACCATCTGAAGCCTCCTAGAAAAAATGTTATAACAAAAATGCCACAATGACTTATTTGTAGTAAAAATTGTTAATTTCAGTCTTTGAAGCCTTCCACCAGTGATCAAATATGCTCTTACGAAGTGGTCTTAGGGTGTCAAAGTCAAATTTTGTTATTTCAGTGAGTTTTCAAGTAAAATTTGGTCACTAGGTAGGATTTGTTTTCACTTCTTTTAAGGTTGTTCAAATGTTGGTCCATGTCACCATTCAGATGAGTGTACCATCATTCAGAGAGTTGTCATCATCATTTCAGGTTCCAATGGGTCATTTTACACCTTGTTCGTGCTTCAGTTGTACTTGGGTAAGGCTCATTTCTCTCTCCTAGGGTTTTGAAAGTAATTTCTCTTGGATGGTCAAATCATCAACAAAACTTGTACCCTGATGTTCATACACCTTCCCCTATCCTTAATGTGCCTTCTTAAATATTTCCCATCACTGATATCCTTCAAATTCATCACTTTCCCACAAACCCTAGCTTCTTGCAACAATTTGGCAATTTTCTAGGCTAGGCCTGTGTTTTGCCCTTTTGGACCTCTTCCCCTAACTCAATATCTGAAATTTCACTTTCCGTCACTTACTAACATCCCTCCCTACTTTCCAAAATTTTCTCAAGAATTTAGAAGCCCCTTATCCCCTTCATTTCACTTCATTTCGACAAATCCCCTATTCCACACATCGAGATAGGTTTTACTCAAATGATGTTTCTGAGCACGAAAAAATGAATTTGGAAAAAGTGAGAGAGGTTTTTGTCCATAACAGGCCAAGGAAGAAACATCTCCTTCATTTTTTACACAGGTGTCATGGTTTTAGAGAAATGTCAAAAATACAAATTGCCTTAGGAGAGTTAATGCACCTCTGCAGTGACCTTGGGAAAATCAATATTTCTCCTAGCTTGGTTGGCCAAATGACTTGTGTGATGAGTGAAATAATACCTAGATGCAAAGAGATTTCCAATGAGCTATCATGAGCTCAATTGGGAGTTGAGAAAGACCTTCAAAGGTTGACTAAAACCCCGCTCTGCATTTAGGCAGCCTCATTTTGCACATTTTGACTAGTCTTGGGAGATTTCACTTTTGACATGAGCAAATGAACTCCAAATTGAACAATTTCAAGTTATGTTGGAAATTAGACTCAATAAGCTTTCCAAAGAGCTATCACACGCCCAATTTGGACACCAGGAAGGCCTCCAAAAGTGGTCTGCAAAAGGCGTTGCGCATAGGATCAGTGGCGCTACGCATAGAAAAGGCGCTGCGCACCTGGAAAAGTTTGACAGTGTAAAATTACATTGGCGCTGTGCATACAAAAAGCACTGCACACTTATGTGAGGGCGCTACGCATCTGTCAAACTCTTCTAGATCACTCCAATTTTCCTCAATTCTCCAAATTTGCCTCTTGACAAGCAAGTAACACAATTATTCTTGTTTGAAAAATGGTTTTTTGCATCACTCTATGGTACTTGTGTTTATCAAAAACCAAACCCTAGTTTTCACCAAACCCTCTCATATACTTTAAGGCTCATTCATAGATTGTTGTCATATCTCATCCATTGGTTGTCCCCCTAAAACCCTATTCCCTCATATAAATTTCCCTAGATCTCATCTCTTCATACAAATTTCCTAAACCCTATACTTCCTCCCTAAAACCCCACATAGTTTATTCACATACATCACAAACCCTACACTATCCCTAAACCCTACTCACTCCCTAAATCTTATCCACACTCCCATTCACCCTCACCTACTTTCCTATTCAAAATCTTTTCATACTCATCATACCTTCACTCACCAATCCATCACTCCTCATTGACCATAAAGACAAACAAAAATACAATAATGGAGAGGGATAGTGAGTATGAACTTGAAGAAGAAACCCTTAGTGACAGTTCCATGGAGAGACTTGAGAAACAAAAAGGAGCAAAACAAATTGGAAATCCTAGTTGATGCCTCATTAGCTCATCAAAGTAGCTTTTGTTGGGGACACTTTCTTGCAAAAAAGTTTATATTTTTGGAATCACCATGGAAAAATATGGAAGCTTAGAAATGGCTGAGAATTTTGGACAAGTTTTAAGTCTCCAAAAGGACAAAAAACACCCAGAAAGTGCCCTCTCTGCCACTTTTTTGCCACACAGGAAGTAGTCTTGGGAGAATCAATTTTTGGAGGGGAAAATGGACTCCAAATTCAGAAATTCAAGTTGTTCCATAAAGTAGAATCACCAAGATTTCCAATGAGCTATCCTGCACGTGATTTGGACTCCGGGAAGCCTTCCAAAATTGGTCTTGAAAAAGCGTTGCGCATAGGATGAATGTTGCTAGTTTTGCTTGATTTTCCAGATTTTGCCTAGTTTTCTCTACAGTTGACTGTTTCTTGCTCTCTTGGTGAAATTAGCATGGTTAATGATGTAACACGATGTAATTATAGATATAAAACACTTAATAAGGTAGATACATCAAGTCAAAGGTGGTTTTGAACTGAATGAATTGGTTTCCTTGGTTTTAGAGGCAAGTTGTTCCACTGCCTATTTTTTTGTTCCTAGTTTAGATGTTGTTGAAATAACTCCTTGACTCATGGATTCGACCCCTTATGGCTAGCAGATGTGGTTTGATGCCTATATTATGTACTTTATTAGTCATTTGTAAAGGTTGAACTCTTGTGGATGCTTTGAGCTTCATTGTAAATTACTTCTACAGTTTGACAAGGAAATGAACCAGGGTTTTGCAACATTTTGTGGGATTCTTGTGGTAATGTGTCTTGGCATTGTTTCTTCCTTTGTTATTTAGTTTCTCTTATGTGTATACTTTCCGGCATCTATTTCTTTCTTCATAACTAAATGAATCAAAATAAATAGGTGGAATCCATTGATATTTAGTGCTCTGCCTTGATGATACATTTAATTTTTAATGTTTTTTGTTGTTTGAGGAGGACTCATGAACTTTGCATGCCCTCCACAACTCCTCACTGGTCTTAGACTTACCATCACACTTAATTCAAAGTGCCAAAACATCTACCTACCTCGCCCCACAAAATATCTTGCAAATCTGAGTTGATTTCCCAGACCCAAAGCTGCCTTCTTCATTTGATCTAGCAACCAACTATCAAAATCAATCAAAATCCTCCAACCTAATATACCTAGCCTAAAATCAATATTTCATTTCAGTCATCTCAAGCCTTGGCTGCCATATTCTAATTGAGATTGACAAGGAGAGAGCCCTCTCCCAACCTGGTAGGGCTAGCTACCAGGTTAAGCATGGTTTGATGTTACCCTAGATCTGCCTTCCTTCAGCCTAAGGTCAATCTAGGCACTAACAAAACCCTAGGATGATGAACTTTGATATTAAATGTTATGAAACGTAAACCTTAAAAATGATAAGAAATCAATAGTTACAGTCTTGTTCAAGGGAGAAACCTCTTTCTATATTGAATAAAATGTACCAGACGAGATTTGATGATCCTAAGGCTATGTCTCCTTAGTATATATTGGAGACAAAAGGTACAATTATAATAAAATTGGATCATGAGAGGCTATAACCTACATAACAATATAACAATAAGAATGAAATCACTTAATATATAGGGCTTCATAAGGGGTTTAATTGATGGTTAACATGGGGCTTATATAGGAATTAATGCATTATGTCAAACATTTTGCATGCATTCTTGACATAAATATAGTCTTGGGCCAAGAGGCTTGGCATGGTTTTTCTTGTACACCTCCTTTCACCTATCCATGCCTCTCATCATTCTCACACCTGTTGATCAAAATCCATAAATCTTCTCTCTCTACTTTGAGCTTAACATTCCATTGGTGCAAAACCCATTTCCATAACAATCCATTGATCCATGTTCACCAACAAATCTTCCATTTTGAGCTTCTATGGCTCAAATCTTTGGCCATTGAATATCTTGTGTTTTCATTTGCATCCTAATTTTAATAATTGGTAATTGGCATCTTAATTATTTAAATCTGTCCTCATTGAGTTGGAAACCACCACCTAGAGAACCTATGTTGATTTCTTGACATGGACCAAACCATTATGTTTTCATTTGCAACCTAATTTTAATAATTGGTAATTGGCATCTTAATTATTTAAATCCATCCTCATTAAGTTGGAAACCACCACCTAGAGAACTTATGTTGATTTCTTGACATGGACCAAACCAACCCTACTCTATTTCTCATTGTCTCCTTAAGATAGATTGTTATGTGCATTCTTAAATTTGTCATCATTTATGCTTATTGCTCTTCATCATGTGAGACTTTATTTCCAAGATTTGAACCCAAGACTTCTGATTAGTGAGACTTTATTTCCACCACCATTACCAATTAAACTATCCAAAACAAACATTTATTTATTTATTTATTTATT
>APFE030135831.1:91886-102140 GCA_000404065.3 Pinus taeda
GATAATTAATTAGGATTAATTGTATATATTAGTTAGTTAATAATTAATTTAGAATTAATTATTAGATAATTAGAATTTAATTTAGGATTAAATTTCTAATTACAAATTCTGATTTTTAGCCCAGCAATAGAATCTCCAGATTTAGGCCAGATTTGACTCATCAACTTTGGAAGCTCATAGAGTGAGTTGAACTTGGCCAAATGAGGCCCAGGACGGCTCATTGGAAAGATAAAATCAAGGAGAACATTTCTGAGGAGGTTTCACTAACAGATTTAATCATTTATTGGGTCGAAAATCAGACAGAAGATCAAGCTCCGAATTTCTAAAACAAAATCAATTTTCTGAGTTATTTTCTGCATTTTCAATTAACCAAGCCTCTTCTAATTGCAAAACCATTTGTCAATGATATCCTTGGCCAATTAAAACATTCCAGACGTCAATAGAAAGTTTACATTTTATTTTCAATTATTTATTTAATTGTATTTGATTGGATTTGTTTTAAAATGCCAGGAATTCCATTTTGATTTTATTGTTGCATTTTAATTTATTTTGATTTCTTTTTGCAGGAAAACAGTGGAAGAAATATGGAGAAAAGGATCTCAGTCAATAAGAATGCTCCAACAATTGAATATTAGAATTTTTCAGCAAATAAAATTGGATTGGACAGATTTCTCTTCAACAAACTTTACTCTCAAGAATTCCTTTGCAAATGTTATAAATAGCAGGTTGCAAAATGGAATAGGGGCTACTCTCCTCTGCAATTCTGAAATTCTAAAAGCACTTTGTAATAGGGATTTAGAGTTGTAGGTGGGAGGAGTGGAATCTCAGATCTGGAGATTATTGAGGTTTTACTTTTACATCCTGAGTTATGTATAATGAACAGCGTTTGCACTATTGTAGCTCTGCTTTTGAAAGCAGAAGCTCAGACATTGTAAAGGACTATTAGAGACCGGAGCTGGAGAAATGGATTTATTAAACTAGTATTTCAAATACTATTGGTTTAAATGCTGGTTTCATTTTATGATAACAGACATGGTGTCAATTTGCTTACATATTTGTGCACTTTTGTCGGTATGGGTAATTTGCTTCTATTTTATGTTCTTATTTATCTCTGCTCTTATGGGCCAAATTCTGATTTCTGAGTAACTATTTACTCACAAATCTGTCTTTTAATATTGGATGAATAGATAGTGATATGTTGTGAACTTCTTCTGCATATTATTGTTTAAATTATTCAAGTTACTGATTAAATGATCAATACCATTTTGTGAACTACTCCCTGAGTGTTGTTGATTGATTATTTCAGTTAAAGGGTCTCAATAGGATGTGTTTGGTATCCATAATGTCAGTTAATTGAACTACTTCATTAACTTGATATTCATTATAAACGACACATTTCAATCCCAATATTTTAAATACATGCTCTTGGTTAGGTTAGATCTATATTTGCCTAATTGAGATAGGATTAGGATAGTTTCTTTTGCTTGCATCTTAGCATCAGCTTGCATTTAGATTAATTCTTGCATTCTTTCAAGTCCTCTTTCCAAAGAGACAAACTTTTGTAGTGGATTGGCTGAGCCCTAAATCAGCTTAAGGATCACTTTCTTGCCTGATCAGCTAGAAGGACGATCTAACGTCTCTTTTCCATTGGTGAATGAAAGTCATATTTTGAAGCCATTGGAGATTGAGAGAAGGTAAAAGGACCTAGTTGAACTAGTTGGAACCACCATTCCAAACGGAAAATGAGCTGCTAATCAAGGTCCAGACCGGGTGGTCTCCCCCGTGTTGTTGCAGCGATTTTCGAAGCTTCAACATAATGGCGCTAGAAGGAGGGCCTGAAACTTGTTGTCTGTTGGAGTCTTTTCAATTTTAACATTCTATTTAATGACGATGGCTCCTCTTAAACTTCCAATTTGGAGTTGTATCCATGGACGTGCATCTTCCAATACTCCACCCGAAGTGGTAAGACTCTTATCTCAGGTAAAATTTAATGGTGAGAGAAATTCTTCTGCTTTTAATCATGTCCTTCAATTTATTTAGAATGTTTCAAATTATGATTTTCAAGGAATTGATGAAGGCATCTTATGTAGAATTTTTACTCTCACATTTGCGGCAGAAGCTAGAAACTGGTGTAGAACTCTTCCGGTTGCCTCAATTCACAGCTGGGATCAATTTGTTACAATTTTCGTTTGTAAATTTGACCGCTATGATTATGATCAAATATGT
The DNA here is from genome assembly GCA_000404065.3 of Pinus taeda. NCBI lineage: Eukaryota > Viridiplantae > Streptophyta > Pinopsida > Pinales > Pinaceae > Pinus > Pinus taeda. The sequence goes on from APFE030135831.1 coordinate 94,113, forward strand.
GATGAAATTGAATATCTACGAAATGAAAATGAGTCTGTTATAGATTTTAATATTTGATTTCATTTGAATTGTTTAAAATTTAATGTCAAAGATGAACCTATGAAAGAAGAATCACTAGGTTGGTTTGAACATAATTATTCTATTCCTCCTATTCCCGATCCATATGAAATTAGTTCAAGCTTTGTTCCATCCCCTTCCAATATAAATGATAAATCCAATTCGGATGTGGAAATAAATTGTGATGAAGAAGTTTCACAAAGCTTGGAAAATATTTCTGATCAAATAGAAGAAGACAATAGCAACAATTTTGGAGAAAGAGCCACTTTGAAATCTGAAAGCTACTTTGAGGTAAATTCAGAAAATCAAATTGGAAATCAGCAAATGCAAACAGCGGTACAAATTTCTGAATCTTCCCATGATGAACAAATGCCGAAATCAGAGCAGCAAAGCGATCTTCTTCAAAAGAGCATGAGCACACAAAAGAATGATCTGGAATCTGAAATTTGCAATGATCAAGCCTTCATTCCTGTTCATAATCATAATTCTCTTTCTAGTTCACAAGTTGGAATTCGAGATTACTCAAATTCCATAATTCTGGCCAATCCTTGTGAAAGAGAAATTATTTCAAAACAATCCCCATTGTGTTGTAACAGTAGTTGTACAAATAGTAATTTCCTTTTATTTCCTCATTTATTTTGTATAGAATCAGATTTATTTTTAGATTTTATTTTTCAGATTTTTGATACATTACGCTAGCATATTGAGCACTTTACTATCAATCATTCAATTGATGCATTGCCCTGTTGGAAAATTGAAGATTTATGTTATAACCATGAACATCAAAAGCTTCTATCTTTTCAAAGGCAATGTCAACAAGAGAATGTAATTTTACAATTTGGTCAGCAATCCAATTCAATTAATAATTTTTCATTTTATTTGATAGATTTCCATCCATTTTTCATTAAATCGTTTGAAAAATATTTGGAAACTTTTCCTTCATGGAAGATTGTTAATAGCTTAACATTTACACATAACACTAACAGTTTATTCCAGGCCTTTGAATTTAAAAGCTCATATCCACAGTCTGGCCTGTTATCTCTTCCTTTGAACATTTCCCAATCCTTAATAGAAATCCATCAAGATTTCTATGATCCAATTGGTATTCAATTAGAAAGGAAATTTCAAGAGAAAGAGATTTTCATTAAGTTGCTAACAATAACTATGCATTCTACTTACAGATTTAATTTTCTTAGTTCAAATAGGTTTGTATTTTTATTACTAACATTTGAACTGTACATATATGCAGGAATAAAAATGAGAGAATGGTTACACTGGAAATATGACTATACCTAGTAATTTTCATGTATATGGTTAGAATATGAGTAGAATTAATTTAGTTAGTTTGTTTTATGTGGTTAATTTATTTTTAATAGTTCTGTAGATTAAAAATAAAGGAAGCAATTAGCCCTTCTATATCATATACATGTTCAAGGAAATATTTGCCTCTCATAAGAAAATTTCTAATTCTTCCTTTCCATTTTTTAAATCAAAATCTCTTGCAGCAATACCTCTACCCATGAATACATCTCTGCCTATTTCGAATAATGTATTGACAGAATATGCACCTGGCACATATCTAAATCTGTGTTGATATTCTTCCACAATTAGTGGCTCTATCCCATTCGGTCCTTTAATTTATTATCTGATGTTGTAAAACGCATCAGATTTATTTACTAAAGGCATTATTGAACAGTCACTATAACAATACAGATTTTTCTCAAGATTAATTCGGAATGAGCATAGGTAATAAATTGTTGTTTCAATTCAAAAGGGAAGACTATTTTCATATTTATTTCTGGTAAATTTCAGATTTCCTGAACATGAATAAACATATTTTATTTAGGCTAATTGCACACTCCGATTTAGAATAAATAATAAGATGATGTTGAACGAAGTCAGAATTTTGATAAATACAAGGAAAGATTTGAAGATTTGTGAGGTAAGATCTGCATACAATTTCCTTCAAGGTATGCATTTACAAGCTCGTTCTCATCTCTTATTAAGTTTCTCTTTTCCTTAGTTTATTTTTTATTCTTGTTCTGTTTTATTTACAAATTTTCATTTGTTTTCAAAAAGCTTAAAGTAAGCAGCAAACCCATTTTAAATTTGTAAGAGGTTCAGGGAAATTTTATTTTTGATTCATTAGAATTTGAACATTTTTTAACTTTACTTTCAACCATCAGAAAACCCAATTGAAATGACAAGCAATATCATAGCATTCAACTTGATTTTCGTATTGCTGATACTTCAGTGAAAATGTTTGCAATATTCTCAGCCTGCTCATCTTCGTCAATCACATCATCCATATTGCATTTCGCATATCAGAGGTTTGCAAGTGAAGTATACTTCTATTATCATGAATCGTCGATCTCCGATAAATGACTTTATCGATATTGCGACGACCACATAATTTCGGACCCGACATGAAATTCAAATCAAATTTATAAAAATATAGCATCCACTCTTCTTCGCATATCGGCATATTGAGAATTGTTACATCGTGCGCTTAAGATTGCCGATCACGATCGCTGATTAACCACGTCATTTATCGCATATCGGCATCGCAGGAATCATATTGTGTTATATCGTGTGCTTAAAATCATTGATCGCTAATTAGACATGTCATCCATCGCATCGCCGATATCACAATCGCTTCATCGCATTTATATTTATGCTCACATCACATTTCCGACTCTGCGATGTGCGATGTGGGAAGCGCAATTTAAGTATTCACCGATCCCCGAAATAATATTTCTTCAATGATACGATTGCTCCATTTCATCATACATCTTCTCATTGCATGTTTCCATATCGGCAAATTTGCCATTGCAATCTCCAATGTGATAGCTCCCAATGCATGCCTCTAAGCCATTAACACTTAATTGATATATGGCATAGCAAAAAAGGTGAAGTCTTGCAAATTAAACTTGAAGCATGATGAAGAAACATGTTATGCGAATCATCTGATACGGCGATGTGTTATTTTAAAAGCAAGCTGGGGTAATCACTATGGTAAGAAAGCAGTTAATGACCAATTTGCAGTATATTTAAATCATTTTGATTTCTCATATATTTCAGTTTTAAATATATAATTCCTTAATTAAAAATGGAATTCAAGACCTCTCTATCTTCATATTTAAAATTTATCATCTTGGATTTGGTCTTGGTTCTGGACAATTTATAAAATCATGGAGTTTATATGAAACTTATAATATTTTGAGAAACAGTCATTGTTGCAAATTCTCATTCTCATTTCTAATGCATTTGTTTTAATTTCGATTCCCTTGAACACTAAGCATTCCATTTTTACATTTTACTACTTGCTTAAGTGTAAATAAAATAAATAACGATTTTAGGTTATAGGATTTTGGTTAGTTTGATTTCTTCATGTTTTTAAGTTAATTAAAATAAGAAGTCAGCTAGTGTGGAGAAACTGATACCTTTCAGGTAAGATCAAAACCAATTATCCAATGGTAAGATTCATGTACCCACTTTCATTAATTTCCATTTTGTTACTTTAGTTTCAATTTTGTTTTTCTGATATATAAATCTGTTTTGCAGCTCTTCATAAAAGCTTCCAATCCTCAACCAGATCATATTTTTGAAGTCCATACTCTTCTCCTGGCTTAATTTCAAGAAGTAACAATAATCCTCATTGAAACAGCTACATCAGGAAGTTTCAGAACCTTTAGCTTGTTTTTCTAAGCATTCTTTTTATTACAAAATGATTAAGTTGATACTTTGAAACAAGAAGATTGATATTAGACAGGAAATTTTCATTTTGGCTGAATTTTATCATCACTGCTATCTAAAAAACCTAAAACAGTTACAACCTTGCAAGGTATGATTTTTCTAAATTTCAACATAAGAAGGATTGATTACGCGATTATTTTATTTCTTCATATTGTTGAGCCATTGGTATAAACATTCTTGTTTGAGTTTATCTATCAAAATTTGGATTTTCCTTTCCACTTTTAAAATTTCTTCTTTTTTATTTTTGTTTGCTGATTTCTTTTTCATTTTGGCATAATAATTCTTTTCCTTTGGTTTTCAGTTTTGATTTTGGTAACTTTGCCATGATTTATATGGAAGGCCTTATTGTTACCTAACAATAGTCAGCATACATGGAGAAAAATTGTTAATAGTCAGCTATAGCTTTTTATTAAATCTCTTAGTAAGGTTTGATTTTCTTATTATAAAGGTAGACATACTTAAGGAATAGATTACCAATCAAGAAAATTTGGCAAAGTATCATAAAATCTGGAGAAATTTATTTTTCATCAAAATTGTAATCATTTTGAGATTTCAAAATTTTATTAGGATCTTTTGAAGTTCTATTATCAGTCAAGAAAAGTTATTTTTAACCAAATAAAGACACTTTACAACAAAGCACCTTTAACTCTAAAATTGTCATTCTTAACTCTTAAGGAGTCAATGATTCTCCCCGTCCCAAAGAGTCTTATTTTTCTAGAGTATAATCCATAAATATATTTAAACTTAAAATATAAGAGGTCTCGTTATGAGCCTGCTTACCATGATCATAGGGGAAAAATAGGCTGACATTACCAACACTGCTAAACAAACCAGGGTAATGGCTTATGATTGCAAACAATTATAATACAAGGGTCTCATCACAACCAGCTTGTTCAGTCCAAATATATCCAGGAATGCATTGTCAACTATATGGCTAGAAAAACCAGGGCAATGGCTTTTAGATTTATTGATAAAAATAAAAAAAAAACATATATATATATATATGGATTTATCTCTAGGTCAATAAGTCTTAAAGGGATTGGATTTTGAATCATTGATGATTAAAAGGTAACCCTGTCGAGACTATAGACGTTTGCTGGCAGCAGTGGCTCTACCTGTGATAAATGAGTATATTTTAAAAGCTAAGCTGTAAAGTGACCCTTGCTTTATCTCTACAACTAATTAAGGACTGAATAGAGTTTTGAAATATTTTAATTTACGAGGAGTTTTAAGAAAAATTACAGTTAGATGATTCTTGCTTTTATTCAAACTAATGAACTTAGTCAAGCATGTCAAGCATAATTCTCTCTTCTTTAATTAGTTTTACTTTAATTTTAGGAAAATCTTATTCATATCAAACAGAGATAACTGGTTCTTCTCTCGTGTGTCGCCATTGTTGTGATAAAACACAACCCCCCCTCATTTGTGACTTTTCACTTCAAATAATGGGGACCCTTTCTATAAATTTTTGGCTAAGCACCTTTCAAGTTTTTTATTTTATTTGATTATCCTACACGATTGTTAATTTTTCATTTTATTTGGATTCTTGTTTTGATTGTTTTGTTAGGATCAATTTTTTATAAGCTTCCCATTGACGCTTGTTTTACCTCATTTGGTCAACTGATTTAAAAATGGTACTCCTTTGAAGTCCCATCATTTTTCTAGTCTGGGTTAAAAATGCTATTTTTATTCTTTTTATTTATTTTTAGAGTGGTTGTAACTTAGATAATTTCATAACTAATTTCCTTCAAATAAATCCAAAAATAAAAAAATTGATATTTAATATTAAATTTTGAATTAATTAATTAATTTAATTAAAATAAAACTTAATATTAATAAATATATATATAAATAAAAAATTAAAAAATTAAATCGCATACCGCAACCATCGCAATTATCATAAAATACCAATCTTAAAAAACCCGATTCAAGTTTCTTGTGATGCGATGGTTAAAAGTCAAAACGCTTAAGAGCATTTAACATAGCTTTCCTAACTTTGGTTTTTGGTTTTAAAGTTACAAAACTCACTCGTGTAGGTTAGTTTACTTTTTTTTAGTTTTTAATTTAATTTAAATAATTAATTTTATATTAAGTAATTTAAATATAAAATAAAATTAATTAAATTAAATTAAAACTTAAATATTATTTAGATTAATATTAAAGAGTTTGTAAAAAGTTAATCATGTTAATTAGTTAGGTTAATATTAATTAAGAAATATTTATTAATTAATCAGTTCAGTTCATAATTAATAATTAAATTAGAAATAATTATTAGATAATTATAATTCTAATTTAGATGTAAATTATGCTTGGCAAAATTCACAACGAATCAAGTTTTCAGAACCTTGACGGAATCCCTTCATGCGATGCGATCAAAGTTAAATCATGAATTTCATTTTAAAGTCATTCTTGCATTTATTCTGGATCTAATATGAGTATTATCCTTATCTTATTAATTTATTGGGTCCATTGATATCGCAGAATTACAATGAGCTTTTAAAAGAAAATGCGATGTAATGTTTTCATGCGGTGCGATATTGCGACATCGCATATCGCGTATTGCAATTTTAACAACCTCCTCATCTTAAACATTAAAGGGTCTGCTATTGGAAAATGTGATGTGTTAAAGGATTTTAATACAAAGTTCTTCATCCCTTATGCCTCCCGTACCTCCACCTCACTCACCCTCACATCACACTCACCTCACACTCCACTCACCATATCCCTCCATAACTCACGTGTATGAATTAATGAGGTTGGATTGATTCTAATGGTTTGTTTTATGGATTTTGTTGGGTTGATTCCAATGGTTTGTTAATTAATTTTTATATTTTTATATTATAATAATTATACTATAATGATAATATTTATTATAATTTTAATATAATTTGAATTATAATATGAATTATATTTAAATTAACGTTTCCAAATCATTTGTATATTCATTTAATTTTGTAACTTAATTGATGATAAAATAGGATATTGTATATATGAGTTAGTTAATAATTATTTAGAAATTAATTATTAGATATTATAATCTAATTAGGATTAAATTTCTAATTACAAATTCTAATTTTTAGCCCAGCCAATAGAATCTCTAGATTTAGGCTAGATTTGACTCATCAACTTTGGAAGCTCATAGAGTGAGTTGTACTTGGCCAAATGAGGCCCAGGAAGGCTCATTGGAAAGATAAAATCAAGGAGAATATTTCTGAGGAGGTTTCACTAACAGATTTAATCATTTATTGGGTCGAAAATCAGGCAGAAGATCAAGCTCCGAATTTCTAAAACAAAATCAATTTTCTGAGTTATTTTCTGCATTTTCAATTATCCAAGCCTCTTATAATTGCAAAATCATCTGTCAATGATATCCTTGGCCAATTAAAGCATTCCAGGTGTCAATAGAAAGCTTACATTTTATTTTCAGTTATTTATTTAATTGTATTTGATTGGATTTGTTTTAAAATGCCAGCAATGCCATTTTGATTTTATTGTTGCATTTTAATTTATTTTGATTTCTTTTTGCAGGAAAACAGTGGAAGAAATATGGAGAAAAGGATCTCAGTCAATAAGAATGCTCCAACAATTGAAGATTAGAATTTTTGAACAAATGAAATTGGATTGGGCAGATTTCTCTTCAACAAACTTTACTCTCAAGAATTCATTTGCAAATGTTATAAATAGCAGATTGCAGAATGGAATAGGGCCTGCTCTCCTCCGCAATTCTGAAATTCTAAAAGAACTTTTGTAGTAGGGATTTAGAGTTGTAGGTGGGAGGAGTAGAATCTCAGATCTGGAGATTGTTGAGGTTTTTCTTTTACATCCTGAGTTATGTATAATGAATAGAGTTTGCACTATTGTAGCTTTGTTTTTGAAAGCAGAACCCCAAGCATTGTAAAGGACTATTAGAGATCAGAGTTAGAGAAATGGATTTAATAAACTGGTATTTCGAATACTATTGTTTTAAATGCTGGTTTCACTTTTATGATAACAGAATGGTGTCAATTTACTTACATATTTGTGCACTTTTGTCGGTATGGGTTATTTGCTTCTATTTTATGTTGTCATTTATCTCTTCTCTTATGAGCTGAATTCTGATTTTTGAGTAATTATTTACTCATAAATCTATCTTTTAGTGTTGGATTAATAAATAGTGATATGTTGTGAACTTCTTCCGCATATTATTGTCTAAGAATTCAAGTTACTGATTAACTG
>APFE030135839.1:0-14772 GCA_000404065.3 Pinus taeda
AATTTTTGTGCCTTCTAGAGGAAGTTCTATATTTCTACAGGAAACATCCTGTAGAACCTTCAAGCGAGCCAGATTCGATTTTGGAAGGGGATCTAAAGCTTGGAATCTATTGGTTATGCCTGCAAGCATCCATGTTCCCATTCCTCACCCTTTTCCATCATCTTTTCCACCTCATTGTGCTCCTTTTATGAAAATTGTTCCTTCTACAGGAAGTTCTGTGTTTTCTACAGGAAACATCCTGTACAACCTTTGGATGAACCAAATTCAATTTTAAAAGGGAATTTGATGGTGGGAATCTGTTGGTTCAGCCTCCAAGCACCTTTGTGTCCATCCCTCACCTTTCTCCATCATTTTTCCACCTCATTGTGCTTCTACATTGTGCTTCTACAGGAAGTTCCTGTAGAAATTGTGGGAAGCTAGAAATGGATTTCAAAAAGGTGGTTTGGCGAACATGGTAGCTTCTTCAAGGGTTTAGAAGTCCTCCTGCAATCATCAAACTCCTCCTCCATCATCTCCATATCTGCATCACAGCCCAATTTCACTTTTCTTACCGTGCAACAAAACTGCAAAATGCCTTGAAGCAAAAATACCTAGAACAAAATTTGTTTTTGCCCTAACTTGAAAACCATGCATCCATTTGAAAAAAAAAATTATGGGGAATTGTACAAGGGTGATGGAAACATGCCTGAGTAGTTTCAGCCAATTCCGGTGCACAGTTTCCAAGAAATTAGCCTCCATCTCCTTCAGCCATTTTTGCATTTTCTCCATATCCATGCATCCGTTTCAAAACTTGTTTCATGGGGAGATGCATATGGGTGATAGTAGCCTACCCAAGCATTTTAAACCAATTCCGATGCACGGTTTCCGAGAAATTGATCTCTGAAATCTTCAGCCATTTTCCATTTTTCTCGAAATCTGTGCATCCATTGATCACGATTTTGTTATGGGAGGTGCATCATGATGATAGGAACACACTCAGGATGTTTTAGATCGATCCGGTTTACCGTTTGGAAGTAATGGTGAAACAAGTTCTAGTTCGGTGAAAATTCAGCAGCAGCAGCTTGAAGGTGCAGATTTGAACGTGGAACCAAATGCCTGTAGCTTAGATCTGGTCAGAGGACATCTGCACAAGAAAAACAACCAAAAATCATCAGCTAAGCCCTCATGCAACCAAAGAAACCAGTGCATGCAGCAATGACTAGCCACAACACCTCACAGCAACCATTTGACTTCAGGTACGTGACTGAAACTCGTTCTTCTGTTGCAAAAATCTAATTTAAAAACTGCATGAATGAATGGAATGGTGGAATTGAGCCACGAATATAGCAAGATTAAGCCGATAGTTCCTTGTCCAATTCTCTATCAATCAGCCAGGAATCATGCAATGTATGTGTTAGACAACTCACGTGAAATTAAAAAAAAAAAAAAAACAGGGAGTGTTAGCCGTTTGAACTCTAGTGCAACTGATCAAGAAGAAAACATACAGTTAATAAGTAGAACTATAGTCTGCATGTGGCCACGTACACCTGACCACTTCACTCCCTCACCAAGAATCACGCCGCAATGAAAAATGCTCGGCTGAAACTCACACCACCTGTTGTCCATTTGCACTTGATTGAAGTATGCAACCTCCGCTTCCACAAAATGATGAACTAGTCATCCTCCATTGGTTTCTACCTGTTTTCGAAATTATCCCGTGTATCAAGCTTGCTCAGAGGTGCAGGGGCACTCTACAGGCGTTTCTACAGGAAGATGTTCTGCAGGAAAGTACAGCAGAGCCTTCCAAAGCAGAAAAGCCTGGATTTTTCTTCGACAAATTGGGAGTCCCGAAAGTAGTAGGCTTGAAAAAACACTCTTCCATGCATGATACATCTGAAAGGTGGCGAATTAAAACTGTTTTTGAATAAGAAAGTATGAAACAAATCTGCCTGTGGGTCAAGAATGGTAGTTTTCCTATGTGATACACGAAATTTTTCAGTTGGTTCTGCATCACATTCCCCTCCACGGTTCCTATTAACAAATTTCTCCTGTACAAGAATTAAAGCACTGTGAGGACTAACATGTGCATGAAGAATGTGAAATTTATGTGGTTGTATGCATGCTGGGGATGAAAATTAAGCTCTACACTTTGTCTGTGGGAGCCTAATTCCCTTCTGTCAGTCGAGTATTTGGGCAGCAAAAGTCTTGAAACGAGGGAATTGTTGTTCATTGATATCAAACAGTTGAAGAATTCTTCCTTGAGTCCAAGAGGAAACTATAAACAACATTTCTGTTTCTGAAAAAAGAATAAGAAAAAGGGAGCACTCTTACCATGCCAGGGGGATTCATGATTCAGCATTATCCATGGTTGTCATGTGAACTTACACTTCATCCAGTAGTGAGGAAAAGGAGCATATTGAGGCAGAGAAGCTAACTAAGGGTAAGGAAATTAAGGGTAAGAAGACCGAGGACAGGCCACCACAGGAAAAGCAAGAAGAGAAACAAGACAAAGGCCAAGCTACCAAGGCCAAAGCTGTGGGTGGAATAAAGGCACAAATGCCAAGGGAGAAACGGTTGCAAATTAGGGCAGAGAAGACTAAAAAAGTACAAACAAGTAGGGACACACCCAAGGCAACCACAGCACAGGTCAAGGAGAAGGAACCCCCAGCCAAGCGGACCAAAACAGTTGAAACAATTTCTACAGGAAGCCAGAAATCAGCTACAGGACTTTCTACAGGAAGTCCTGAAAAAGGGAAGCAGAAGGAGAAATCGGCCGAAATCCTAGCTAGGGAGGCAGCAGCTATGCTGGCTGCCCTAAGTACCTCTCCCAAGCTAAAGGAGAAGTGAAAGAGGGAGCTTCCACTATATTCTAAGGCAAGAAAGAGCATGCAGATAAGAATTGGCAGACCCAAACCATAGTCAAAGGAGAAAATTGTCATTAAGGACACAAAAGCCAAATAAAAGGAGGAGCCTACTTCAAAGAGATCCATCATCTATGAATGAGGAAGCCAAAAGCCTTCACCTAGAAAGGGCAAATTAAGATGATGGACTCATAGACAGTTCTACAGGAAGCTGAGACAGTTCTACAGGAAGCTGAGAATTCTCTATAGGAAACTCGGGCTAAGCTAAGAGAGACCAAGAAATTGGAGGAAAAGGTGGCCAAACAATCACAGGAAGAAGGAAAGACAAGGAAAAATCTGATGAGCAGCAAAGAGAGGACAAATTGCAGGCTAAGGTTGAGGCACTAACAAAAGTGCTATAAGAAAAGGAGGACAGGCAGTGGGAAGAAGCAGATAGAAAAGCATGGTTTCATGATCAAGAAGAGGACATCACTTTAGAAGCTTGGCATGACAGGGAAGCCACCAAGGCCATCAAAGATGAGGAAATAGATTAGTTGCTCAGAGGATGAGCAACACTTTCAGTAGGGGGGTGATGATGAGCCCCAAAAATGGATAATTATTTGGGCTCATTCAACCTCCTAATTCAACTTAATCCACCATTCTCATTAGTTTAATTGCATTTTTTTTATTATATTTATGCTAATAGAGTGAATTGGGTTAGTCATTATGCCAACAAGTCTAATGTGTGCTTGGTGTGCCTTTTTGGTCAATTTGGAGACAAAATTGAAAGGTTTTAATGAAGAAGCACTTGGCAGCCAAATTCTATGGGAGAACAAGGGAGAGGATTTGTAGGAAGGTGTCCCCTTCATTTATGGGCCCTTACCTCGAATTCTCCACCATTAGCTCGGAGTTCAAGGGCCACCAAATCAATTATCACAAAGGCAGCCAAGCAAGTCAAGTAGGACTGTTGTTAACTACAAGTTTTGGGCAGCCGAATCCCTAAAGTTTAGGAGGATTGTTGGGGTCCTCAATTTGTATAAATAGGAGGGCTTAGGGCCTCATTTGGTTAGCCGGTAGTTAGTCATTTTGGTTAGCCAATAGTCAGTCATTTTGTACTCATTTTGTAGTCATTTTGTAGTTTGATTTTTAGGCAGTAGATTAGCTTTGCTTTCAGCACATTTTCAAGTTCTCCTTGTGGACAGTTTTTGGAATGTAACATTTCTTTTGATCAATAAAGATGAATCCAGCTTTGCACCAGCTCTAAATCTCTCTTAGGAGGCTGTAGATCTTGGGGTTGGGCCCATCTCAAGCGCCCAGTACCTCCTTTGTTTACTTTCATGTGTCTTTGCTGCATTCTTAAAATAAAATCTGCTATTTAGATTTAAATCTTGTTTTGTTATTTAGGTAGTTTTTGATGAGTAAAATAGCTTTTAATGCTCAGATTTAGTTGATAGGTTGTTAACAGAAGAATCTTCAAGAAAAGGGCCATCAAACATCTATGGTTTCACCTCTCCCTCAGTGAGATCAGGAGTTGTGACTAGGATGACTTTGCTGCCCACAAAAACACTGATTTTTCTTTGCCATGCAATCACTAGTGTTTGATTTTCATGTGTAGAAGTTGGTTAGAAGCTCAAACTTTCATTTTCTTAGTTGCATGAGATAAAATACATGGTTTCATTTCAGGTCACACTTCTGTTCATTCTCTTTACTGGCAGCTAGCATATTAGGTCAATGTAACTAGGTCTTTGAATTTACAAGTCTTTGTTGGTTCAGATTGGAAAAACGACTTGCAGAGCTCCTGTACCACTTCTTCATCTGCTTATTCTCCATCAGCACCATCCACTCCACCCTCCACTTAGAATCCTTGCCTCATGTTTGCCATTTTCTCCCAAAACCCTAATTCTTGTGCAATAATTGTTTCAGCCTTCTTTGAGCCAATTCAACCTTTTACACCTTCTCACCACTCCATCCACCAGTCCCTAGGCCACTTCAGACCCCTATCCTACCTCCATATCCATTCATGCATCTTCCCTCACTCACCCATCCTCTAAAATCCAATTTCTGAACATCCTGTAGAAATCCCTGAACATCCTGTAGAACCCCTACACACTTCCTGTAGAAGCTCACAAATGAGGTTTCGTGATAGCCAAACTTTGTGAAACTCTCAAGAAGGCTGTTAGGGACTCCTTAGACCCTCTTTGAACCTTCCTGGCCTCTTCCAAGCATTTCTCCTCCTTAATCCACCTCTGCACAGTCAAAAGCCAGTTAAAAGCACATGCATGGTAAATCTGACAACTTAATCAAAAATACAAAAAGATGTTTTCTTCATATAGAAGTAGTTTAGACACATGTACTTTACCTTCCTAGAAGTAATGGCATCTCTTTCAGTAGCTTGCATCCTATTTTTCGCATCAGTAGGACTAGATGGTAAAATTAGGGTTTGCTAGGGTTTGCATTTCCTTTCGGCTTTTCAGTTTCTTTCCGCAAGTAGATTAGCTTCCTTTGAGTTAGCTTTCATCCATCAGTTAAAAAGCTTCTTCTCAGAGCTCATAGAAGTTGACTTAAGCCCCTAGTTGGCAAGAGAACACTGGGGTTCCAAGACAGACTTCTATAGAGTCAGAAGAAGCTTGATTCTTTGATGGAAGAAGGGAAAATCTACACTAAGAGAGTTACTCTACTGCAATAATGGAAAAATCCAACATGTAATGCTAGACCACACCATACCCTAATTAACCATTTAAGAAGTTATGCTAAGAAGAATTGATAAATCAACAGTAAACCAATGCTACTATCTAAGTTGCAGAAGTAAAAAGCATCAAACCATACTAATGTGCAAGAAAAGAAACTAAACTAAATATGTTTTCACTTTTTTGGTTTTTTAGGGAAAATCAAGTATGCAAACTAATTGTTCATGTGGATGTGACAGGTGGATGGAAGGTGTTTGAGGATGGCTATAAGGTTTATGAAGTGGTTGGATGATCTGGAGGGGTCCTAGGAGGCTTTTTGTGACTTTCTAGAGGTTTCCCATCAATTCAGCCTTAAAACAGGCCGTTTCAGGAAAACCTACAAGATGTACTAGAAATCTACAGGATGATCATGTAGGAATTATTGGAAACCTATAGGATACAACCAAGAGATAATTGTGAGGTGTTGAGAAACTTAGGAAAGGTGTGTGATGGGTGGGATGGAGTGTTAGAAGGTCTGGAGCACTCAGAAGTCAATATCTGAGATAAGAGATGGCTAGATTCGCTCAATATGTTTATGAGAATTTCAATGAAAAATGATGAAAAACTAACGAGGGTGATGGTGAAACAAGGGATGGCTACGGTGGATGAAGTGGAAGGTGGCTACTGGTTATGAAGTCTTGGTCTCCTCCTAAAGCACCTGCTTTGCATAAAACATGTGTGTCTTCCAAAAATAACTATGCAACAAGATACATTTCCATAAACTAGAAAAGCATGAATCAACTGCCTATATTATGCATGAAGAAAGTTGCTGAAGGGAAGGAAAGCATGAGTGAGATCTTATTGCAGAAATGGAGATGGAAAAGCATGACAATGAAATCTTCCTTGCAACATTAACCAACTACTGAATTAAATACAACAAACTCCAAAGCTCATAAAAGAACTAGAAATCTGTGTTTTTGGGGTTGTTGAAGGGTTCCTTCCTCAAGTCATCCCAGAGGGAGGAAGTGAGGCCGAGAGAACTGCTAACAACCTTGTGGTGATCCTTTTTCTCCTTGCTAACCTGCTACTTGAAAGAAGGCACAAATGGAAGCAAACTATCACACAAGTAATATAATCTACACTATTTGTAATGGGAATGCATCTATTAAGAAAATTAACAATTAAGCTATGAATCTACACAAAGCATACATGTACAATAAAAAGGAGCCTTGGCTGCTAGTGTTGGGCCCTAACCCAAGAGCTTCAACCCTCTGATTTAACTCAATGCTGGCTCAAAAAAAAATTCATTCTTATTACGAAAACAACATATTACATCAAAAGAATTGTAACAAGTCTTGTAGCTCAAAAATAGAGTAGAGTTTTACAATGAAAATCTGAATCCTACTGAGGTCCTCGGCCTCTCTACTTATACATCTGAAGTCTCCAACAACTTCCTTAAAATTAGGGAGGCTCGAATCCCAAACTCGAGATAAACTGGTGCTTTGTCTTTCACTTGATCGACTGCCTTCTAGCCCTCATGATTTGGTTGTTTGCACTCCGATATGATGGAGGAATATTTGAATGGAGGGGTAGTAAATGAGGAGGATTTACCTCCTATAATCCCTCTCCCTTGTCCCATTTGAGTTTTGACATTGGTCTTTGCCTAAATTCCTTGTGTTTTTCATTTAATCTTGCATTAAATGCATATTAGACCACAAAGCAAAATATCCAACTCTAACTCATCTCATTAACAAAATATAATCAAAAGTATGCAATAAGTTATGAGAATAGTTGGTTTGACTAAGCTAAGAGGTGAATTAAGTCCCATATAATTACCCAATGATGAGGCTCATCAGTTGTGTCTAATGAGATGTATATGTGACTATTTTCATGGCTTGAGGGGTCTTGGAGAACCTTGGGTTTGTTGATACTTATCTAGGTTACAAATTTAATTTATAATGTGTGAATTTCATTGTTTGCATGGCCAAGGTTATTTACTAGTTAGGATTCATTGACTGTTTTTTTAATGCTGGATTGCATGTTTTATCATCAACTCTAATGGTTTTGTGTTGCATCCATTCTGGGGTGTGGTATGTTGTTGTTGTGCTTAATACGTAAGGTGGAGTTAACCACTACCTGACTTGTCTAGTTCCTACTAAAGTCATGTTTATAAGCTCTATTACAATGGATTATGTCCATGGTAATGTTTGAATGCTGGTATGGAAATGAGGGACTAATTTCTATCAGGAATGATGTTCTAATCAACATTGGGCTTCAAGGAATCTTGGTAAAGTCCCTGAAATCCTTAAGTTCCTAATCCATGTGTCATAGCATGATATGCTTGCGTTCAGTCCGAATGAGATTTCATATAATGATAAAGGAAGTCGAGATTTTATGAAAGGTGCATAGTTAAGGAGCGAGCGGGATGGGAAAATCCATGTTACCTACAATGGTGTATTCATGTTGCATCACATTGAGTTTTCCAGGAGGTATGTGTGAAATGGGTCACGACCGATAGAAGGGGTGGGATGGGAAAATTACCATCACTTCTCATTAGATTCTTCATCGCACTAAAGAGGTGTAGATATAGGTTTCTCCTGAATGTGGGCACATAGGCACTGTTGATGGAGGGTGCACTAGGAAACCCTCTCTATCTCTAGATGGGGAAAAACATGTCCTAGGGAATGGGAAAAAGTATGTCCCTAGGGATGGGTAAAACTATGTTCTGAGGAAGGGATAGGGATGTGTTGATTAACATGGAATGGTTACCAATTGACTATGAAATTATATAACATGAATTTTTTTATTTAGAAGAAAGGCCAGGACCCAGTGGGACTCTCAACTAGTTGGACTTGGTAGAAGGCATGTAGGTTGGGTGAGGCTATGTGGAAGCCATGCCAAATTATATAGGATGTGGTCATGTGACGTGGTAGAGTTCATGATGTGGCACATTAGCAATGTGATATGTGGCAGCCATGAATGACCTTACTGGAGAGCTAAGTGGTCAATTACTAGGTGACATGTGACATCATGAGGGGATTCCATGTGGAAAAATGATGTCACCATGAAATCATCATGATGTCATCAAGTCGATGGAAGTAGGAAACATGGAGGATTATGCTAACGTGGAACTTAGGTGGAACACGGTAGTAGTTAGTGGTACCACTTGGCTTAGGCTTGCAATGTGGTAGTGACATGGAAATGGCACGTGGATGGTGACATATCACAATAGAGTGCATGATTGTGGGGATATTCTACTATTTTATTATAATAAGAGCCACTATATATGGAAGCCATGAAATGGAAAGCCTCCTTATCACTTAACATGAAAATGTTTGTCATGCCACGAAAGTCTGGGACCCAAGCACTCTTGGCAGTTAGGTGTGGCATGATGGCATTGTGGCACTGTGGTGCTATGATGCAAAAGGCACCACTTTGGACCTTGTGATAGGTGGTAGTTTCACATGGGTACCACATGGTAGGTCCTTATTGATGTGGCAGTGGTTAAGGGGTCCTAGATTTCAAATAGGCATAATTTTTTATCTAGGTGTTGGATTAGGATAACATTTATATCGTAAGAAATCTCTCGATGAGATAGATGTGATGGTTTCATGAAAAGTTGATTCTATCAACTTTGGGAAGAAAATAAAATTTTGTATTCTCATTTCCATGATATAACTATGGAGGTTGGGTTAGTTGATATTGACCTCCCACTAGGCTTGGGAAGTCCAAGGAGGTGGGAGGGAGAATTACAGAGTGATATTAAAGAACCCAAGTTTATCACTCAGAATGAATGGGCCTAAAAGGATAAAATATAGATATTAGTTACAAAGTGTGATGTTTCTAGTAATTATTACTCTATGTAGTGTGTGTTTCTTGTAGCATTTCATTATGAATTACATATTAACTTGAAGTCTAGTGTTTCAAATGGCTTCAGATTCATATACTCATTGCAGATTTTCCAAGGAAATGGGAAAGTATGATTATTCATCTATTGTTGGATAATATCTACATGTGTATGATAGCATAGAAGGATACACCAAATACCAATAAGAGAGTAAGGGAATCAACAGCAAAATGGTGTAGCACAACGCTGATAAATTCTAGTATTGTTAGGAAGAAGAATCAATCAGAAAAAGGATGGATAAAGACTCCTATTACTAGATGAACACCTTTATAAGTATAAGGACTAAGTTGTGAATCTACAAGGCTGAAAAAAAAGGGATTTTCATGGCTTAGGCACAAAAAGTAGAGGTAAATGCAATTATTTTGTGAAGTTTGCCAGATTTGCATAGGAAGTGACATCATGATATAGGTGCCAACCAACTAGGGAGGGATAAAGACAATAAAAGTCCATAAGGACTTGGAAAACATGAAATTAGAACTGATGGTGCATAGGGAAGAAGATCTAGCAATGGACATAGAAAGACAATTGAAGACATAGTGAGAGGAGGAACTCCACTTAGTACTCTAGAAAAAAGAATAGATAGTCATAAGAAATTTTTTAGTACTTCCACCAAAAGACATTGTTGGTAGAAAATGAGAGGATAAGATGCAATGTTGGAATAATTTTAAGAAGGAAAATGCTCCTACATTTGATGGAGAGGTGAGGAAGGCTAAGGAAGAAAAATCATAGTTGCTAGGAATGAATAAATATTTCAAAGTGCATTATTACTCTAAGAATATGAAAGCAAGAGTGGCCATTTTAAGCTTTAAGGGAAGAGCTAACATCTGGTGGGAAGGCTTGAAGAATTTCAAGAATATTAAAGAGATAGATATGTCTTGGAGGAGATTTAAGAGATATTTCCTAGAAAGGTACCTATCTGAAAGCTACTATGATAGTAAGGCCAAGGAATTTTATGGCCATAAACTAGGGTAGATGACAGTTGATGAATATACAAATAGATCCTGAAGTTTTTAAATGATATGTGCCTTACCTCAAGGATGAAAAGGAAAAGATTCAAAGGCATCTCAATGGGTTTCCACAAGAATTCTGGGATAGAATAGAGTTTGATGAGCCAAAAACACTAGAGGATAGCATCCGAAAGATGAAGCATTGCTATGAATAATGTAAGCATAGTAATAAATCCTAAACTAATTGGAAAGAAAAAGGAAATCCTAGCTTTAGAGAAAGGGGGGACAGTAGGGAAAATTTTAGGGGAAAATATTCGCATGTGGGCTAATTTTTTACACTTTTTCCAAAACAAGATTCACCAATTTCCATTTTTTCTAAAAACGTTTCGCCCAAATTTTATAGTATAAAATTATTTTACCTTGAAAATCACCAAACTTTTATGCAAACAAATATAAAATAATTAGAAACCTATCTTTTTTATAAAAATGTCATTAAACGTTTTACAATTTCCATATTGGGGACTAGTATGATTCGCCAAGGTTTCTAACCTCCAATATAAACTCACATCCTTAAAATTTTCCCTGGAAAATAGTTGCAAGACATCATCACAGAAGAAGGAATTTTAAGTCTATCACTTATCTAAGGGTTGATTCTCAACCGAGACCCACTACTACTGGTATAGATTGGTTCTTTGATCCTATAAGAGAGGTGGCCAAGGGTTTTAGAGGAGAACCTATGAAGTGTTGGACTTGTGGAGAAAACCATAGGAAGAGAGAGTGTCCTCGGTGATAGAAGATAACCCATGAAAATTACTCATTAGTCCAGATAACAAGAGGACTAAAAGGTGAGTCAAACAAATGGTGAATTCATCCCTAGTTGTAACAAAACACATGAACACATCTGCAAACATGAATGCGCTATTGTTAGGTTCATATAACATGCAAATTTGCATAGACTTGTTAGTCGCTCATAGAACAAATTTTTACTACTACAACAAGTCGATCGAGTCTCTCAATGACAAAGGAGAAATGATAACATTGGAGGGAAAGAGAAAACCTGTGATGATTAGGAAAATAATTGCACTGCAATTGAAGAGGTGCAATAGGAAGGGGTGTGAATTCTACATTATTCTAGTGAAAAACAAATTGAAGGCCGATAAAGGCATGATGGAAGAGATCCCAATAACAAAACAATTCAGTGATGTATTTTCTAAGGATATCCAAAGGCTGCCATTGGGGAGGGAAATTGACTTTTGAATTGAATTACTACTACAATTGGTGTCAGTGTTGAAGGCTCCATACCAAATGAGCACACCGAAGCTAGTAGAACTAAAATTACAATTGAAATAAATGTTGGATAGGGGATACATTAGACCTAGTGTATTACATTTGGGAGCTCCTATGTTATTCATGAAGAATAAGGATGAAACATTGAAGATGTGCATTAACTATAGGTAGCTCAATAAGGCCACAGTCAAGAAAAAAGTATCCTTTGCTAAGTATTGATGATCTATTTGACAAGCTAAGAGGAGTTATGGTGTTCTCAAAGATTGATTTGAGATATGGGTACCAACATGTATGAATAAAAAATGCAAATATTCATAAAATGACATTTAGAACCAAGTATGGGCACTATGAATCTTTTATTGTGTTGTTTGGACTCATAAACACCCAAACAATGTTTATGTGTTTAATGAAAAATGTTTTAAGCCCATATTTGGACAAGTTGGTGTTGGTTTTTGATGATGACATATTTGTTTATTCAAAATCCAAGGAGGAGCATGAAGAACATTCTAAAAGAGTGTTCCAATTGTTGAGAGAGAACAAGCTCTATGTCAATTTTAGAAAGTGTGAATTCTTGCAATCACAAGTTCAGTATTTTGGACACTTTGTCTCCAAATAAGGAGTAGTAGTGGATCTAGAAAAGATCAAAGTCATCATGGAGTGTCCTACTCGTCATAATATGGCATAAGTTAAATATTTCATTCGATTGGCCACTTAATACTAGAGATTCATCTGCAATTTCTAAAAGTTTCAACATCCAATCAAACTGTTGTAAATAAAATGAATTAAATTCCATTGGAAATTAGAATGTGGTGCAAGCCTTGATTAGTTGAAATATTTTCTCTCACATGCATTGATATTGAGGATAGAAGACCCAGACAAAGAGTTTGTGGTATGCATGAATGCTTACAAGGAGGGGCTTGGTGGAGTCTTAATGCAATAAGGATAGGTGGTCTATTATGAATCAGGAAAGTTAAATGATCATGAGAAAAAATATGTTACTCATGACTTATAATTGGAAGCTATAGTGCATGCATTAAGAATGTGGAGGAATTATTTACTTGGAAGGAAATTTACCTTGATGCCATCATGGAGGGTTGGTGTATTTATTTGATTAGCCCAAACTGAATGCAAGACATGCAAGGTAGCTAGACTTTATTAGTGAATTTTATTTTGAAGTCAAATAATATCATAGGAAAAGAAAACAAGGTAGCATATGCACGTAGCAGGAGGCTGGAAGTAGCTCATGTGGAAACCATCAGTACTTGCGAAATTGACATTAAAGAAAAATTTAGAGAGAAAGTGTAGCTAGATGAGCATTACCAATAAATAAAGGAATGCTTGTAGCAAGATCCAAAGGGAACATTGAGCTAGAACTACTCCCTCACAGAGGATGGGCGTTAACATTTAGATGTAGGTGGTAAATACATTGCATTAGAGACTTGAAGAAGCTCATCCCTAACTAGTTTCATAAAAGACCATATTCTGGTCATTTAGATTATCAGAATATCATAACAACTATGAAAATTGTGTATTATTAGCTAGGTATGAAAAAGGATGTGGTGGAGTACATTTCCAAGTTCTTGGAGTTCCAACAAGTAAAAATGGAATTTATACATCCAACAAGATTGCTACAACCAATCCCCATTCCCAAATGGAATTGGTACGTCATTTCAATGGACTTCATTACTAAATTATCAAGGATAACTAGATAGCATGATGCCATAATGGCAGTGGTAGATAAGTTGAGCAAGGTGCCTCATTTAATAGTTGTCAATTCCACTCACCAAGAAATTCATATTGCCTATAATTTTATAAAATAAATAGTGATATTTCACAGTGTACCTAAGAATATAATCTTGGATAGGGATGCTAAGGTCACCTCTAATTTTTGGAAGGAATTATTTAGTAGTTTTGGGACATAGCTAGCCTTCAACACAACTTATCATCCCCAAATAGATGGGAAGACTGAAAGGATAAATAGAGTGTTGGACGACATGATGAGAATGTATGTTTTGCATCAACCAAAGAGTTGGGAAAACAACCTTGGTAGAATTTTCCTATAACAATGGGTACCAAGAATCATTGAATATGAGTCCATTTGAAGCTCTTAATGACATAAAATGCTATACACCTATAAACATAGTTCATATCGCACATCATATGCTAAACGAAATGGAATATGAAGTAATTTCTATAAGGAAACAATTTAAAATAGATTAGGACATGAAAAAGAGCTATGTAGATCAACAAAGAATGCACAAAGAGTTTTAAGTGGGGGGACATGTTTACCTCCACATCATACGAAGGAAACTTTAATTAAATAATATATCTTGTGCTAAGTTAGCACCAAGGTTTTGTGGGCGATTTTATATTTTAGAAAGAGTGGTGGCTACTGACATACAAATTGGCCTTACCATCCACAATGAAGGCACACATTGTTTTCCAAATATGTTTACTTCAAAAGTATGTACATGATGTTAATCAAGTTGTTGATTGGTCTATGATACAAGTGGAAGTTGGGCAAGAATTCTAGCTATAGCCATTGTGCATTCTGCATTAGAGGAAGATCATCCTTAAGAATCGAGTAATCAAGCAATTCAAGGTGCAATAGAGGAATTTTGGACCAGATGAGGCCACTTGGGAGATGGCTGAGAAAATGAGGGTATCATGCCCCTTTGTTCCGCTGGGTAAGAAAATGTAAATGAATGTAAGGAGTTGTGAATGTAAAACTAATTATTTAATTTTGTGATTGTGTTATACGGGAATAGTGTCCATACAGATGCTGCTATTCCCACTAAGATGTGTGGCTGTCTTAGAAACAAACAACCAAAGTCTACTATTGATTCCTTTTATGAAAATAGATGAGAGGAGAATCAAGAGGGCCAACCTGAGTCTTGTGCTTGATTCCCTATCCTTCTTGATAGAGTTTTGCTACTCGCTCTTTGTCTGCCCAGCTTCAAAAGGACCTGTAGAATCATAGCAACATACTACTATGCAAGAAAAAAGGATCTAAATTCATAAATAATGCAGGATCAGATGCACATTAACCATATACAAGCATATATAAACAAGTACACCAGGATATGGAAGGAAACAAGAATAGCTTTATTCAGATAAAAGTAGCAAGAGGATTACAACCATGAGCA
>APFE030135846.1:0-11080 GCA_000404065.3 Pinus taeda
CCATTGAAGTTACTCAAAGGGAAGAAAAGCATAGTGACGAACCGGAAGATGAGGAAATTGTATTGAAAAGTATGAACTGTTATGTGGGGAATGAAGATCATCTACCATTTTATGTTTCTTTGATAGTGAATGATCGTCTTTTACACAACTGCATGCTTGATTCAGGGGCTTCATCAAATGTCATGACCAAGAAAGTCATGGAGCAACTGAATTTAAGGGTTTCTAGGCCCTATCACAACATATGTTCAATGGATTCTGAATTGCATATTATTATGAGTGAGTCACAAGGCTAAGGAAAGAGAAAAGACAATAGGAGGAAATTTATAGCAGCAAGAAAACTAGCAGGGAACCTGCACTTGTGAACTCAGGAAGGCCATGTAGCTAAGGGAGCCGCATGTGGGATGTGTAGTATGCTAAAGGTGAGCCATGCAAGTCATTGGGAGGCTGGTAATTTTGCTAGAAAGTTTTTCAGGTTTTTTTGTAATTTCTTTGCACTACTTGTGGGCCATTTTCCATGATTAGTGAGCCCAGTGATTCCTTTGAGTTAATGGAATGTGATGAGAAAGTGGAGGGTAAAATTGTGTCTGTTCTGTCTGATTTTCGGGGTTAATTTTTGTTTTGTTTTCGCTGCAAAACTGCTGTTAAAAGTGCCAAGTATTGGTGATTGTACTTTTCAGAAATTAAAATTTACAGTAGAAAATTATTTACTGGTAAAAGAAAATTTCTGGGCATAAAATAATTACTTTAGACAGTAAATCTGATTGGCACTTAGAAATTTAACACATATTTAATCATTTTATTCTTATATTTGATCCTTTACATCAATCCAAAATTCTTGAATAACTACGAAGAATAACAAAATGAAATATCTCCTTTGGATTAAGATTACAATACCATTATTTTGTGTCCCTTTAGATAATTGTTGTGGCTTTTATAGAATTTTGGAACATGCTTCACCACTAGTTATAACTTATAATGGAACTCATGTGGATGTCCATGAATGCATACAAATCTAAACAACCAAGCAATTTGGTTTCCAACTCCTTGCAAGATGGGGTCATGTTTTTTTACTTCAAATCTGAAAAATTTCAAATATATGTGATCATCATACCCCATACCAAGTTGTGAATTTGCCAAAATATGCCTTCAAGCTTGTTGAATGTGTTCACTTGGGACTTTGTTTTGTTTCTTCAATGGCTCTCAATTTCTCACCCAAGGTGTAAAAGTCCCAATCCATAAGGTTAAAAGCCAAGGATAGTTGGGAGAAGGTTACTGTAGTGATGTTGGATAGTTAAAACCCAAGGATAGTTGGGAGAAGGTTGCTGTAGTGACATTGGATTAGTGTGGCAAAAGTTTGCAAAAAATCGGGATAAAATCCTAAAATTGCGATTTTTTCAACGAAACGATTTAATCCTCTGATTTTTTGCAGAATTTTTCAGAAACGAAAAAATCGCGAGTTATTCGTTATAACTTATATGCCCGATCGGGAGTCGACCCAAAAAGTCGGATGTCCTCCTAGGCTGCAGATAAAGAGGCTGAAAAGGCTGAAAATGATATCATTTTCTTCTGTTTTTTCTCCCATTCAGTGAGACAACTTTAGGCACCTATTGATGTGGAAGCCATCTCATTGGACAATATTGATACCACCGCTTCATGGAGGGTCGAGATTGAGACGTTGATCATGGACTCGATCCTAGATTGGTTAGGTGTGGATCTAGAGGAGGTAGCAGTTGCAGGGGAGGGAGAGCCAGAGGTAGAGGAGGAGCAACATCAGGGTCAGGGGGCAGAGCTGGTTGAGGATGACGAGGAGGAGGTGACACCATCTAGGATGGGCAGCAGTAGCATAGGACAGAGGCCACCTCTTCCATCGGCTTCTAGAGGATGACTGACTCCATTTTTTTTTTTAGGGGCTGGGCCTTCTTCCTCTAGAGGAAAAGGCAAAGCCATTCCCTATTCCCGTAAAAGGGGAAGAGGATCTTAGTGACTGAATACTTTATGACTTTTAGATGACTCATAATATACATTTATTATATTTTTTGTTGATAGTTTGACTCTTGAGAGTTGAGACTTAGACAAGACTCAAGATTTAGGAGTTGATTCACTATTTTGATATGTGATATAGCACTAGACTTCATATACATATTATATATTAGCTTTCTTTACATGTTTATGTGGAAATGCATTTATTTGATGTTGTGGATACTTTAGATGTTAAAAAAAATAAAAATAAAATGAATATTTTTGTGTGTGTGTGTGTGTGTGTTTTTTTTTTAATTTTTTCGACCTTTTGCCGACTTTTTCAAAATTTTTTTGACTTTAATGAGTTTTTCAACTTTTGAAACCTTGCCGAATTAATCCCGACTTTGACTTTTTCCACATTGCATTGGATAACCTCTCCAGGTTTCCCTTGGGTTTACACTTTCCCGATTGTGACTTTTACACCTTGGATGAGAGTTTGAGAGGTAATAGGAAGACCATACAAATGGGTTATAATCTAGGTTGCACAAAACAGGGAAACAGGTACGAGTTTCCGAAACGGGAAGCAATACGAAACGCGACCTCCCAAAATTTTGGAAACGGGGAAACACGAATAGATATATATATATATATATTATAATATATATATTATATATATATATATATATATTATAATATATTAAATATAAATATGATATATAGAAGTGCAATCATAAGCATAAATGATACATTATAATTTATTGCATTTAAACATTAAGATTAAATTTACATCACATTTACTCATGAATGATGACATAATGAAAATAAAAATATCGGAATATCCAAAAGCAACCTTTATTATATATCCAAATCTCAAAATCAACCTTTATTTATATTAATATATGAGGCTGCATGTACAATAAAGACTATAAGGCTGCAAGAGAGAGATCCAAATCAGGATTTTCTGCATCCACATCCCATTCTTTAGAAGGACCATTATTGTATTGGGAGTCTCCTCCTACATAGTTGAATGACCTTAGTGCTCTTGATTAAATATAAGTTTCATACCCTAGTACCCTACATGCTCTTCATTATTGGGAGTTTCCCCTGCATAGAGGGCTTGGTTCTCTTGATTAAATACAAGTTCCATGCCCTAGTACATGATAAAATCCAATGGAAACATTGCAATCCCCCCAATCCTGAAATCCTGAAAAACAGATAAGTCTGCTATTTTGAGTGAGATCTAAAATTCTACTTTCTCCATATGAAATCCAATGAGGGCGAAACCACTCTCAAACATCCTGAGTCATTTCATGGTAATGTTAAAAATTTAAGTAAAAGTGATATTCTCCTTTATCTTTTTACTTTAAGAATTTAACATTACCATGAACTGCATATGCCTCGAACTTCCTCATAAACTGCATATCAACACTAGGGCAAAAATTCACTTTTATAACTTTAGACACACATCTAGAAGCAACTAGAAGTCACTAGCATATGCTAAACATAAATTAAAAAACAAATTTAAAAAATAAAATAAAATAAAAACAAAGTAAATGCTGAGACGTGGGTCGTACGGCTGTGAAACGCGTTTCCAGTAGTACTGGCCACGTTTCAGTTTCGTGAAATGTGGCGGTACCACTAGAAACACATTTCACGGCTGTACTAAACGTGTTTCACCGTTTCGTACTAGTTTCCGTACGAAAACGTATCCCTGCCCCACGTTTCCCGCAACATAGGTTATAATTTATGTTGTTTGTTACAAATGAGCACAAATTACAAATATGTTATAATTTATGTTGTTTATTGCAAATGAGCATGAAGTAATGTGTACTTATACACTTACATGCATAAAATGTGGGCTCAAGTGTAATACATAAATTCATTGAGGTCAACACATAACTCATAATAAAAGAATCTCCATTAATCTTAATGGAGCCACACCATGTGCTTCAATAAATTTTAGGTCACCAACATTCCTTTTTAATGTTTATTGGAGACCTAGGAGAAAACTATTACTCCACTTGAAGAAGCCGTTATAAACTAGAAGATGATTGTGAAAATTTCCCGTATCGGGCAGTTAGTGAAAATATAAAGTTTCACTTCATATACTCAAGGTTTCTTAGATATAAACCCTATGAGTTTGCAACATTAGGGCTGATTTGAAGTTGTTACAAAAAAAACTGGCACCCTTGTACGATGTAAATTCTTGAGCATTAGGCGGTTAGTTTTGTCCACTCAGGAAGATTGCACACTATTACCAATATAACTCTTCCCCACACTTTTCATTGACTCTCCTCCAACTCAAGTAGGGCTTCCCTAAAGATAGGATTGCTAAGAATATAGTGTCGATGCTCAAATTGTTTTTGTGAAGAGTTAGCTTAAGAAAAACAAATGTTCATAGTAGAAGTGGAATAAACGAGTGGTATGGAAAGGAATATGGAGTTATAAACTGCTAGATCAAGTGCCAATCCGTATGCAAGATAAATGAAGTTAAACTGGTATGAATTCAAGAGGGCAACTAGATGAATGTGTAAGACAAATAAGGGCTACTATGTATGTCACAAATCAGCCTTAGTTTCTTTGTAATTGATGCCAAAATTATCATCAAAGACCTAAGGGTGCTACTATAAAACAAATCCATACAAATGATGTTGTATTAATTCAAGCAACAACTTGGTTTGCTGGATGCAAGTTAATATAACAACAATGAGTATAAGAGGATGTTGAAGTTTCTAAGTCTACTTAGTTAGAAACCCTCAATGCACTTTATTTGATTTATTCCTACCTACTTGTTATGTTACTTAACAAGTTATTTACAATGTAAGTACTGAAAATAAACACTAGTACATGCTCAACATATTACAGATCAACAGCTAAAGGAAACAGAAACAATCACACCATATGACACCATTATTTTTGGACTAATGTCCCCAGAAAAACCCAATGTGGGAAAAATGGTGCAGCTATCTGAGGGTTTTCTTATTAAGCAATATCAGAGTACAATCTGGGTGCTGAAATTGGCCTATCCAACAGAGAATTTCCTTGGGAGTAATACCTCTCATTTTCTGACAAATCTCCTGGCTGAAACCCCAGATAATCCTTCCGGCAGCTCCTTAGCACCAATCTGCCCTAGAAACCCTGGCGTCAACCTCTCTCTGGATTGCGTCAGCCCCTGTCTGCCCAGTGCTGGCCCTGCGTCACCCCGGATGGGTTTGCGTCAGTTAGGAGCCCTGCGTCAGACCTCTGGCCGTCTGCATCAACAACGCTAGCCTCCCTGAGGCTTTGCGCAGCTCCCGGCTGCCTCTGCGTGGCCCTTCGTGAGCCTTGGCTGGCTCTCTGTCACTCTCCCTGGCTATTGCGCTGCTCTCCCAGCACTATCTCTGCCTCTCTGTCTCTCTGTATTCAATGCTCCTCCGCTGCAACTCCCGATCACTAATTCTATCTCTCTTAGCAAACCCCGCTCTAGAGAATAGAATGACTGATCACTCTGGTGTATCCTCCAAGTGACCCTCAGGCCTCCTCTTATACTTTTCCTATTGACATCTCAACGACCGAGATTAAGTCCCTAATCAACATCTAAGATTAGTTCTGGCTTGATCCATGCCTTTTGGGACCATTCTAAACTAACAACAAATTCCATATTAATACAACAATTAATATTTTAATTTTCCCAGTAAGTTTTTAGACTTAGGGACTCCATTAAAAATATTAATTATTTTAATATCTCCTGATCTGTTTAGAATCTGCCCAAACCCTTTTTGGGTATTGGAGATTTCATGTGCCCCAACCTCTCCAACAAATTTCGTGGCTAGAGCACATCCGATGCTACCCCAAATCAATAGAGGATTGAAATTTTCATATTACATCATCTGAATGTTAGATACACCAATACAAGGCCTTCATGACTAGTTACAAGGGATCCAACAAAGTAAACCACATGGGAAAGTATTGCATAAATAAAGCCTCTCATAAGATAGATGCAATACCTCCAATCTTCCATTAAGTTTACAAAATTATATACAGTGTAGCCCAAGATGAGACCTCCTTAGTTCCCAAATCCCCAACCATTATAATGGAGAGAGAGCTCCTCTTTGTAGAGTGAGATTCTTTTGTCATAAAATAAAATATTATTATTTTTTAACTAACTCTGACAAGTCAACATATATTGTAATGATGGAGTACTTAGCTCTCACCTAAATCCATGGTTGAATGTGTCACACGATGTGGAAAATAGCGTTGCCAAGGTAATAAACCACCATTCAAAAAATAGTAGTGTGCACCAAATAATGCTCATGAAGGGATGCACAATGAACAATTGGCATCAAACCTTCCAATGAAGAACAAAAGATGCTAGCATAAATGTCCATGCAATAAAGATGAGAGAACACCTAGGAGACGTGCGTCCTGGAAAAATGTTCCATCTAACTACCTCAACCTCCCAACAACTTGTAAATATTCTCTGTATCAAGTGCAAAATAGGAGAATGTGCCAATTGTTGGAAACAAGGTTGCTTTGGAGTGGGAGCAGGAGCAGAAGCGAGAAGTGAGAGCGGGTAGTGACATTTTCAAAAGCTCCCTGATCGGGAGTGAATTGAGAGCGAATTTTTATATAATATATATTTTATATATTTTGATGCATATATGTCAACAAAAACATGTAGAATGATGAATTAGATATAAAAAACATAAAAACATGGATTGGAAACATCAATCATCTAGAAGTTTTAATCTTCATCAACCACATCCACATGCTAGTAACATACAACATATCGAGTCTCATGATTCATCAATCTTAAAGTTTCAAGCTTTCAAAATTCGATATATAACATTTATCATCATTGATCACTAAAGTTGTAACTTGTACTTGTAACCATTACCATTACCAAGTAACCAAACTTTAACAAAGAATATCTAACATGAAATGAAATGTTTCAACTTTTGAATTTCATGAAGCATCATATTCATAATTCATTACCAATGAGTTATAATTGGCAACTTCAAAATTCAAACTTAAATTGTCATATATTGTTTACAAAAAATATCATAATAAATATGAAAGAGTCAATGATTATAAAAACTACTAGGAACTAGAAAAGACAAGTAAATCTATTATCTACTGCTTCCTCTGGTCCTTGTCATGAGAAATGTCTAATTTCTGAGAAACTCGTGGTGGTACACTAGGAGTCTCCTCCTGCATAGTTGGATTGCCAAGTCTAAAACCAGAACCAGAAGGCACATGACCTCCATGTGAGGATGTAGATGGAGGTGGCAGTAGCAAAGGCAAACGTTGTGGAACTCGAGCACTATTATTGGATGATGGGAGTGGCATGGCTGCTGTTGTTGTTTCATCATCATCTTTCAAAAGTTATGTTACCAATTCATCTAGATGTAGAGCTCTGCCCTCCAAATTATCTTCCTTTGGGTTGTTCTCCCAAGTCATATATGATGTATCATCACAAGCTTGATCAAAATAATGTGTCAACAACCTCAAGTTGTAGTGCACAAAAACCAAGCTTTTTGCCTAGTTTTCATTGAGCCTGTTTCTTCTCACATTATGGATGAGGCTATAGGTGCTCCAACACCTCTCTTTAGAAGAAGTATTTACAACCTGTGAAAGCACTTTTTTGCCAGTTTTGCCAAATGTCCCTCGCTGTCCTACATTTCCCACCATGTGACAACATCCAGTTTGACCCTATCTTCCATTGCATGTAAAGAACCAAACACCCCAGTGCTAGTGAAGTATTTTTCTAATTCAAGACGCATTCTAGCACACTCCTTCTCAGGGACCGGCGTGTCTATCGCTGTCATATACCCATTTTGTACCTCTGGATCTGTATGGCGTTTGGTCCTAACCCCACCCCCAGTTACAAGTTTTCCCAACCAAGATGGAGAGTAGTATTTTGGCATAAGGATATACGCCATAGTGGAACATAAAGTTTATCCCACCGTGCACACACAAAATTGTAAATGATATCATACAAGTTGGGATCTTTTTGTTGAACAATATCTTTTATTTGCCTCAACATGTTATCCATCTGCTCATACACCTCCCCAATCACTGGTGCATCTGTATCTACAAAACGAATCATGTTATAAATGGTCTTGGTGTATTGCAAAACATCACTCACACATGCCCAAAATAGACCATCAAGGGCAATCTCTTCCACCTCTTCAGAAACTTTCCTGTCAAGTGCGGTTGGAGCCCTTACCTTTAATACCTGCTAGTGTTGACTCGATACCATGATAGCCAATGACTCTCTTACCTTCAAAAGGCACTTAAAGGTGAGGTAATAGCTAGCAAATCTAGTCTTCACAATCTTCAACAACTCCAACCTTGAGCGATTGCGGAAAAGCCCATGGGTATTGCTATGATTGGTAATAAATTTTATCATTCTCTTGCCTCTTTTGTACAAATCACCAATCGCTCTGTATTGAGGTTGTTTGTTCTTAATAATATCATGCATCAAAAGGTTCACTGTGTGAACCAAACACCTAGACCAAAATATGTTGGGGTATTTAGCCTCAGTGATTGCTTCCGTTGCCTTACAATTAGAAGCATTATCAGTGATGACTTGGATGACATTGTATGGCCCAACAATTTTAATTGTTTGAAGTAATGGTTCTACAATGTTGATGGTGGTCTTGAACTTTTATGAGTAATCATATGCTAAAAGGAAGACTGCACCTCTAGCAGATACACCAAGAACACTCATTAGTGTTGGAATTTCTAATTCTAACCCGTTAGAAATTCTTCTTGCACTATCTGGTTTATTTTACTTACTTGTTTAATTACTTAAGTTATTTAACCATATAAATACTGAAAATAAACACAAGTACAGTCTCAACATCTATAGATCATCAATTGAAAGAAAACAAGCACACAAGTGACACCGTTATTTTTGGAGAAATGTCTTCGAAAAAACCCAACGCGAGAAAATGGTGTAGCTATTCTGAGGGTTATATTATTATGCAGTCTTTCTGAGTACAACTAGGTGCCTAACCGGCTCACCCGACAGAGAAAAATACATGGTAGTAATACCTCTATATTCGGAAACAGGTATTCAGAAAACCTGTCCCACGAAACCCTTTTCGGCACAACTGAAGCTCAGCGCTAGCCCTTCTAGCCTCTGCGTCAGCCTCCTGCTGACTTGCGTTAGCCCCAGGACCCTCTGCGTCAGCCCTATGAGGCACTGCACAGCCTCTGGGAACCTCTGCATCACTCCAGCAGCCTTTGCGTGGATGACGCAATCCCTCTGGCCTCTGTGTTGTCTCTGTTGGGCTCTGCGTAGCCTGGACTGGTTGTTGCTCTCGCTCTCTCTGCTTCTGCGTTGGTCTCTCAGTATTGTCTCTGCCTCTTTGCCTCGTACTCACTGCCTCTTGCTGCTGATCACTGATTCAACTTTGCTTAACAATCCCGCTCTAGCAAAATGAATGACTAATCACTCTGGTGTGTTCTCCAACTGACCCTCAAGCCTCTTCTTATACTTTTCTCGTTGGTCCTTCAACGACCAAGATTAAATCTCTAATCAATGGATAAGATTAGATTTGGCTTGATCCATGACTTTTGAACCTTCTAACCCAGTTTTATATTAATACCCATTAATATTTTATTTTTCCTAAGTTTAGACTTAGGTACTCCATTAAAAATATTAATTATTTTAATATCTCCCAAACTGGGTACAATTTGTCCAAACCATTTTTGGGTCTTGGAGATTTCATGCGCTTTAGCCTCTCCACCAATTTTCATGGCTAGAGCACATCCGATGCTACCCCAAATCAACAATTAATGGCTTGCCTTTTACATTTGTCCGACCATCAAATACAATGCATACCCCATAGTCATTCCAAGAATTTGGCAATTTACCCAAAGCATGTTTTATTTTTGCTTTTTCATGATCAAGTCCCACGGTTCTAGCTTTGTCATACCTAGGGCTCTTGTATCCTTTAGGGGCATCATTTATGGCGGAAACCATTTCATGCCAATAAGGTGAGAGAAGAACATTGAATGGTATTCCACATGCATAGAGAAAATGGAAATATTTTGCATCCACATCATCCCTACACCCTTGATCAAGGAAGTATGATGTGGTTCTACACCTTAAAGGGATGTTTGTGTCTGTGCCTCCATATCCACTACCATGGGTGGACAGTGGTGGAATTCTTAGTCTATGTGATTGTGGGCTAGTGGTGTCATGTTCAAAGTCACCCTCTGATCTTTTAGATTTGTATTGTGCTTCCTCCTCTTCCCTTATATATTTGGCTCTTTGTAGTTGTGACACACTTCCACAAGCTTTCATTCCTATTTGTTTATTTCGATCCCATGCCTTTTTACCTCAAAGATGCTTTCTGGCATGGGTGTATGAACCTATGTACGTGTTTTTGCAATGCAGGCATGTAAATTTAGTGGTTCTACCCCCTTTCCCTCCTGAAAGCTTAATAACATATTTCCATAACGGGGCTTGAGCTACTTTGGTTTTTTTCCCTGATCATCTCCACTCTCATTATCATTCTCCTCCTCTTCGTCTTGGTACTCTCAAGGGTTTCAAAATCCACCACTACCCATTTCTTCATCCTCTTCATCACTTGTTCTGCGCCCCAACACCATCATAACAAAAAAATGAACCAACTTCAAGAGAATGCCAAGCCATATAGGCATGATGTTTGAAGTTTTGAACTTTGGTGGAGTTATGTTTTCTTGCTTGTAATAAAATGGAGGAATGGGAATGGGAAAGAGAAAAGAAAACATCTTTCCTTTAACAATGAACATATAAAAATACAAATGTTAGATTAGAGTCTAGACCCTACCTCTTTGGCTCTCCAATGGTGCTTTCAATCCCAAGCTCCATTCTCCCTTGCAAGCTCCTCAAGCTCCCCAAGCTCCCAAGCAACCGTCTCAATCTTCCTCCTTAATCTTCCAAACGCACTCTCTTGCTCTCTCAAGATGCAAATGGTGCATTCTGGGAGGGGAGGAGGCCTTTTATTTCTTTTGGCCCTACCCTTCCTCCAAAAATTCGGCTGAGCGTTTTTCACCGAGGGGGAGTGTTTTTTTAAGGAGGAGGCCTTTTATTTCTTTTGGCCCTACCCTTCCTCCAAAAATTCGGCTGAGCGTTTTTCACCGAGGG
>APFE030135848.1:0-14178 GCA_000404065.3 Pinus taeda
TCTGCAATGAACACATTGTTAAATCTGTAACATTTTCAATTAAATTTGATGCCATAACAAAATTTAAAATCATACCATATAAACAGAATTCAATACCATCCATGCATATAATCACACATAAACATGGCATGACTGTCACACACAAATCGACATTCTCAAACATCAGACTTACTCACTGACTCAAATTGAAACCAACCACACATCTAAGCACACAGAGTTGCCAATCTGAATATAAAAGACTGAAACCAAACACACATACTTGCCAATCCTGAAAATACTGAAAAATGAGGAGAAAAATACTGAAAAATGATAAGAATTTCCCTACTTCCTTCGACGAGTATATTCTCTGGTCTGCCAGGTATATATAGTATCCACGAATTTCCCTACTTCCTTCGACGAGTATATTCTCCGGTCTGCCGGGTATATGTAGTTCCCACGCCCTTTTGAAGGTTTTATCGACGCCAAGAATTATACGTTGCGGAGTGTTATAGAGAATTATACGTTGCGGAGTGTTATAGGTTGGTTTCTGGTGGAAAAATATAACAAATCTGACCATGATGGTTATGTTCTAACACGCGCCCGTAAATACCAGAGTGTAATACGCTGACAAACGTTTCTTTTGTTAGAGAATATAAGGAACTTGACATAAAACAAACGCAGCAGCCATTGTTCGAGTGGAATATGCCGCTTCATGGTTATGTTCTAACACGCGCCCATAAATACCGGAGTGTAATACGCTGACAAACGTTGCTTTTGTCAGAGAATATAAGGAAGTGGACATAAAACAAACGCAGCAGCCATTGTTCGAGTGGAATATGCCGCTTTATTGTCAGAGATCATAACAAATTACAGGTGCCCACTTTGTTTAGAAGATTGGATATATTTCAAATTTAAAAATCGCGTTGGTTTTTCCTAATATTGAGAACCAGTCCACATGGTTTTGAAACGGTTTTGAAAGGAGGCTAAGCCATAAATATTAAATAAGGTTTCAAATCATTTTTTAGTTACTGATATTTTAGTTTGAAAATTATTTTTTTATTCTACATTTGTATCACATTTGTGAAAGTTAAAAGTAAAAACATAATAGCTGTTAGTTTTAGAGAGCTGATCCCTAACTCCATTCTCCAATGTCATAGAAAAAAACAGTTAAATTTAAAAATAAAAAATCTTACAAAAAAATTAAAGAAACCTTAGAAAGTTATTGGTGAAATTTATGGATAACTTAATTTTTTTCAATATTTTAAGAGTGTTGCAAAACCTTAGTCTTAGTTACTAAATCTTTGAGGGCTTATTTTTGTAAGGTCCATTAGTTATATGAATACAACAATGAGGGAAATAATATGGAAGCATTCACTGAGCTTCCCAATAATATTTTGATTTTAAATAAATATATTAATATATATATTTTTGAATTCTCTAATTATAATAAATTTATTATTAGATATTCATATTTATTGTGCTATATATTAACATCCACTAATTGTTTAATACAATATGTGTCCCTTAACCAAAAGGCATTATGAATGCCAAAAAACTGAGAATTACAAACTCTTCCACAATTCCACCTCTAACCACTATTACCATTAAGAGAAAATGACATTGATTACTTGATAATCCTTAACATAAAATCTATAAAATTAGGTAAACCAAATCTTCCACAATGTCACCTCTAACAACTATTTCCATTAACAAAAAATGGCATTGATTACATTATAATCTTTAACATACAAACCGTAAAATTAGGCAAACCATAGTGCATGGTGATCTCTAACACAATGAATTCTAGAAATTCCCCCCCTCGTATACTCTCACGATGAAGACATTGTGACTCCTAAAAAGTCACAACACACATCAACTTTAATACTTAGCACATTAACTATAACCTATGTATACTTAATGTGGCATAACATAGTCAAGGTAGAGGTGAATCAAGTGTAGCTCCTTCAAATTAAATTCCATTAGAAGGGAATATAAAAAATGTTGAGTATTATGTAGATGATATTTTGACTATTGACATTGACGAAAAGAGCATTTTATGGGAGTTAGTCTATGGCAATGATATAGATGAAGACTCATAATTCTCCCATTATATAATATCATAATGACATATATTTTGTAGATCACTTGGGGCCTTAATGTTGGTGTGTCAAGCACATTTCAACTATTATGCTTATTCTTTCACAAACATAAATGTATATTTCTCAAATTTTATAAAACAATATTGATGAGTACTCATAATTCTCCCATTAGATAATATAATGACATATATTTTTTAGATCACTTGGGGCCTTAATGTTGGTTTGTCAAACCCATTTCAACTATTATGCTTATTTTTCACAAAATTAATTATATATTTCTCAGATTTTATAAAACAATATGATTTTTTCCGGTTTATCCCTGGATCCACTAAAATTAGCAAAGTATAGATATGTTTTTCTTAATTTAATTATATGTATTTCAATGTTGTTTGGATTCTATGAAAAACCAAAATCGATGCCTTCCACAAGGTACCCATTGTGACTACCATTAGTTTTGTCCTGTTTCTAGGTAGAAATTAGAATTATATTCTAAAGCAGGATGGCTAAGTTCCAATAACACTTTCAATGTATATAGAAAGATCTGTTAGATTCATTGAAGTACCCGTACTGAGGATTTTTCTTATATTATTTTTTTAGAATTCAATTTTTATATGTATGTCTCAAATTTCAATTGCGGAAAGTATTTTTGTCTTACATGAAAAGAGAATTAGAGTAGTGGAAGAAATCAACTTAGAAAAATATCCAAAAATAGAAATCACCACATTCAAAAGAGAATAAACCAAGAAGGAGATAATAGAATAAATCTTATTCTTATCATGATGAGGATGTAATGGAGACATATATCGATATCGCATGTATCATAAAAATGGTAATTGTTTATTTTATAGCGTCACTCTAAAAATTTGCAGTAAACATATTTTGATACATATTTTATTAGAATCTATTAAATGATAGAAGTGATTGTAGGAAGCAGAAACATTACCCGACACAACAATATCCAAGGAATTTTTCCGATGAGGTTGCAACCCGCTAGTCATAGATGTTATAGGTTCTTCAGATTTCCTAGCTCAAAAGGAATGGCTCCTTGAGAAAATTGTTGGTTAAGTTAAATTGTAAAAGGTCCAGAAGATTCCCTAAAATGGATGGAATTTTAGCATTAGAAAATTGGAGAAAATGTTTAATACTTGCAACTATGGTATTTGGGTGAAAGTGGCAGAGACCGAACTCTTAAGTTATTTGTGGAGAGATATAGATGTTTATGTCTTGAAAGCTCAGAGACAGAGACAGTCTCTAAGAGTAGGAGTCAAGCAAGGATAATATTATGTGATAAACCCAAATACTTGAGGTTAATGCATCTTCCCAAGTCCACATGACTACTACCTGAATCATTGATGTAATTTGAAATCAATGCCTTAATTTTTAATCAGAGTGACGCAAGCCAAGATGACACTCTACTTTTTTTTTGGGATGAATAGCGTGTTCCCAAATTTTCATTAAATAGCTGCCAAATTATTATTGTCAAATTTCCATTAACAATTTTTCTGCAACATTGTGATTGCCATGATAAGGCTAACATGTAAGAGTCCAGTTGAGTTAAAAGCTTCACTTTTCTTAGATAAGTATTCAATGTGTTAATTTGAATGCTCACATTTATAATAGTTATCCATAAAATATTAGTATAAAACTAATAAATAATAATTAAAATATCTTACTAAATATTTATCTAATTTAAATTTGATTTCCAATATTGTTTTCAAATTTCTATTAATAATTATGTACCGTATGTGTGCACAATTATGAGTGCTAGGTAAAGAGGTTCAACCTTATATTGAAAAAATTCTTACCTACAAGCCAAATTCAACTCATTTTGTGCATATTTTTCCTTCATAATCGTTTCAGAAAATATAATACCAAATATTTTGTTGACAACATTGAGTAGAAAGCTTCAAGTCTTACATGTAATTATTTAATATGATAACATAAAATATCATTGACACTTGAATTAGTTATCCATATAAAACTCCTAATAAAAATTATTGAGCAAAGTAAGAATATTGAATAGGAAAGTTCCAAAGGAATATGATAAAATCTATGAGTTAAAAAATATTTAAATATATAAATAAGGTCTAATTTATAGAAAAAATAGTATTTTTCATGCTGAGATACAACCTCAATTTATTGTTTAAAATACATTTTTGAATTCATAAATTAATTCAGCCCCTGGAAAAAACCTTGGGGGACTCAAATTCTACAAATTAAACAACTAGAAGTCAAGTTTTTAAAAATAACTGCTAGAATTTGGTTTAAATTGAAATTAATTAAAAAAATGATAATGATAAAAGCTATTTCCTCTATAAGTTAGACTACAAATAAAAATAATAATTATGTTAAACACATAATTAATATAATATTTAAATATATGTGCGTTAAAAATATTATAATTTTAATCCAATGTAATATAAGAACAATTAGTAATCAATAAATATATAATTTGTACAATAATGATTTTTTTTTCCAACACTATAAAAGTATATCATTATTAGTGAAGCTAATCATTTTTTGTTGTTACTGTTATTCAAGGAAAACTACTCCATCTGGAATGTAATATAATAACAACTAGTAATCAATAAATATATAATTTGTACAAGAATGATTTTTTTTCCAACAGTATAAAAGTCTATCATTATTAGTGAAGCTAATCATTTTTGGTTGTTACTATTATTCAAAGAAAACTACTCCATCTGGAATGACCCTTTAGTGGTCTACAAGGTGTCAGATGGCTCATGGGCTTGGGTCATTTACCTACTTTCTAATTCCTTAAGCGTCTTTAAATCTTAATTGTAACACTTAAAAATATATTAATGATAATTTTACATATATTATAATACATTAATAGGAGTAGTTAATTTAGTGAATTTACATGTATTGGTTAGTTGATGTTTGAATACATTTTAGTGAATTTTTTATAGTGTCAAAAATATTTATCTAACAAATTTCAATGATAGGTGATTATTATTTACATAATACCATTTTTTGAGAATGTTAATAGCATGGTTTAAGTTTCTTGATAGTCTTGAAACTAATATATTTTTCCAATTAAAACCGTATATTTACTACATTGAATAAGAACAAAATGAAATATAGGGATACATATGTAATTGAGAATATCTTCAAAGTATCACCAAGTATTTGTAGAGCATCAAGATTACAAAATAGAAGGTTCCATGATTAATCCTAAAACTATGTACCATTGATTTAGGACAAAGACATCCCTCATCAATATTCCTCAGGTGTGAGGGTACTTCCTTATTAAGTAGATAGTCCAAGTAATGATTTTATTACAAATAAAATCTAGATATAATTGAGCATACCTCGTTGT
Source organism: Pinus taeda (assembly GCA_000404065.3). Classification (NCBI taxonomy): domain Eukaryota; kingdom Viridiplantae; phylum Streptophyta; class Pinopsida; order Pinales; family Pinaceae; genus Pinus; species Pinus taeda. The sequence continues at coordinate 5,419 of APFE030135848.1, forward strand.
TAAAATACACTATGTGACAAAACAAAAATTATTGGAGCATTTATAGATTTAGCAAAATAATAGTTTGTGAAAAGTAAATAGGTTAGTATGGTATATCAACTTGTATCATCACCAAAGGGGTTGGAAGCTATATTGGAAATAACCATTTAGGTACGAATGAGAAAATACATGAAAGTTATTGTGTTTTTATATTGATGTTATCACCAAGGTTTCACCCTCATCATAACATAAATTTGTATCAAAAAATACATGCCAAAAATATTATAATGATATTTTCCCAAACTCATTTTCTTATTAGTATTATTTATATTAGATTTGTTTCTTGATGTATATCATTTTGGGTCCCCATATTAAAATCAACACCATATTGTACGACTTAAGGGTTATTTTTGTACATATTTTAACAAATGTTCTTAGTTCACCATGAATGTAACAACCATAGATTTGATCATTGGCATTAGAAAGAGAGAACTAATGTTATAAAAAATGTAAATCATCCATAAAACATCATAACAGTAAGGAATGGAGAGTGATTTCTTTTCACTTAATTATGATGTTATTGATATAATTAAAAAATTATTAAGAGAGCATGTAGATACATAAAATTTGATAATGAGATAATAAAATATATTAATGTATGAACCTAAAAACCCTAAATCAAAATTCTCCAAAGCAAGAAATATTTAGCACAATAGATAAAGGTGAGTCCTTTATATCATGTTTTAACTAGATGTTGAAACAATTTAAAGAGGAGGAAATTATAGATCTATTTACACCTACTATGAGTACATGGTGAAGCCTACTACCAAAAGTAGCCATGATATTACTAGAAGTTTCCTAATTTAGTTAGTATTTTTTTAAACATACGCTAGAAAGGATATTATGGGATATTGAATAGCGAAGGAAACAAGTCATAAAATTTAATATGTGGCATATTTAACTTGATTTAACATTTATTTAGATTCATAAAATGTTGTGTTTCCTAGAATAAAGTCATTGTATATCTATTAAAATAGATATATCAAATATGTCTGCCTGAACAGTAACAACTCATAAAAAATGTGAAATAAAATGAGTAAATGAAATAGAGTGCATGAGCTTAAATTCGAGATAGTGTAACTTAAAATATGGTTTTATAGTATCGTGAAAGTTGAAACCACACTATTAAAATTGATGGTATGATATACAAATAATAGAAGATGTAATTAATGAAGAGATAATCGATTCAAGCAACCTAGTTCAATGCATGTTTATAAAATCTTGGATTTTCACTTTTGTAGACCATATATATCGATGGAATTCAACAGATGATAAACGCATTGTTTATGTATGCCATGGTTGCAAAGGAAATAATGAAATAGTTGAATATATGAATTTGAAAATCCTTATATAAAATGCTATGAAGTCAAAAATATTTATAAAATAGAGTTAGAGGTTCTTGAGGCCTTCTCCATCATCACATTATTAAGAAAAAAATATGTTGAGAAACTATGTTAAGATGCTCAAATATTTAAAATAAATGGAAAAATGACATATATAAGTATGCATTTTATGCAAACCTAATGAAACATATTTTAAGATTGGTATTGAAAGTTGTATTATGCGAATGGACTTATTTTAAACCTTGACTATGATGGATATCATACCTTTATTAATTAGAGATATATAATAGCTAAATTAAATGAATAATTACCATAAAATCTTGAACTTAAGTGTAAAAAGAGTTGAACAAAGAAGGAATGTTTGCAAGTCACAAAGATATTTCAACTGTTAACTTAAATGAACTGTGTATGTGTTTACTGAGCTAAATCAAATATCTATGTCCAATATTTTATAACTCGTAAATAATGTAAAATAGAGTGTAATAGATTCACGTATTATTCACGACCTAATAAAACATAAATTTTCATAGGAACATATAAGCTTGAGCCATGCTATTAAAACATATGAGGTGATATCCAGGTATGAAAATATGTAACTAATGAAGAATAATTGTATGGAAGAAATCTAGAGAAATGGAAATTTGGAAATGGTTGAATATATAGAATTAAATCTGGATTCTTCTTGAAGAAAGAATACTTAAAGAAATACATCAAAGATAACAATGGTCCTTTTTTAGTTCCCTGTATTTTTTGTTTGTAACAAATCATAATCCTTTTGAAATTTAATAGCAGAGTTGTATATAAATACTAAAGATATTAATTATCTCCAAGATTACATTTCTTGGCATAGGCAAGTTTAACAAAATTAAGGAAATGTTGAATTTGAGCATTATCGCATTTATGAAAATGTGTGGGTTAAACATATAATGGTTAGTTTTCTCCATCATGATATGTTTTGGAAAACTATAAAAATGCAATATAATAAAAGCTTGATAATGCTTCCTAATGGATACGTTCAGGGTTTATGAATATCTCTCACACTAAACCAAAGTAATTATTCCTAACATTTATTTTGAGGTATAAAAAAATATTTCCAATCATGACATAAATTCACATGGATAGTCTCTTTTATTTTAAGTTACACTATCTTCAATTTATACCACACATGCCCATATTCACGATTACTCTACAGATGTTCATATTAAGGAACCTCTTAGCATTATCCTTAACCTTGAAAAAATAAAACCTAATTTCAGCTCTTATAAAAAGTCCCCTTCTTTTTGGGAAAAGTGGGGTCAATTTAATCTTGTCAAAATTGCATCTTAAATTTTATTCTTCACAACAAATGAGAGCATCTTCATGACCTTTTACAAAACCCTTCTGAATATGTATAACACATAATTCAACATAGAAAAGAATAACAGAATGATCCTTTTGATCAATGTTATTTTAATATCGCAAAATGAATCATGGGTAATTGTCTAAGAGATTTGTTGTTTCTCATTGAAATTTTGATGATTGAAACACATGGTCAATAGTAGATAATGTAGAAAAAAATATCTTAGAAGACCATGAAAAAGAGGACTAACATATCATTTAAAAACCACCCTCTCAGTTATTTCTATTAGATAAAAAAATATTATCTAGAAATGAAAAAAATAAAAAAATATGCCTAAAGACACTGAAGGATCCTCTAGAATTCTATTAGCAACACAATCTTCTCCTCCTCGATTATCTCCTCTTCAATTAGGTGCACTAGCATGATAATTGATACATCAGTGGTATAGGCAATTATAAATGGTGGAACTAACATAAGAGGAATGGGTATATAATGTATATAAGTTACCTGTAGTTCATACAATCCCATAAAGCCTTGAATTATCCATTGAAATTTTTCTCATAAAAACTGATAAAAAACATAAGAAAATACACTAGAGAAATTGAAATGCTATTGGAGACTAAAGAATGGTCCCCTGTATTAAACGAATGTGAGAAATCATTTCCATAAAACCTTGACTCACTCGGAAAATGAAGGCCAATTGGATTTTTGGTCATTATATAGAATGGGAAAGCCTTGTTTCTATGGATTTCCCCTTTAGTTCATAGTGACTAATGATATAACATATAAAAATATTAATTTAATATTTGGGATAAACATTATTAATTACTATTTCGATATAAAAATTCACCAACTCAAATTTTTGAACCCTCAAATTTTAACCATGGGAAATAATTTTCCCGTAAAAATTTCAATCCATTAATCGAGAATAGAAATGAATTACAACTAATAATATGGATGAGGAAGTTTTAGAAAAATTTATACCTAAATAAAAAGAGAAAAACATTCAAAGTTGTTGCAGTTAACATAAATACAACACCACCAATATGTCTGTTGCAAATTAAAAATTAAAGTTTATTCTACTCCAAGAGTTAGGTACAAAAATTATAATAATGGAATATGGTAATATATGTAATGATGAAACTATAGTTTCAAAGCTTGTGACAAAAATTTGGAGTTTTAATAGTGAAATATAACCTCAAGCCTGAAACCGAAATTGATCACTTTTGAACCAAAATTTATTTCACTTCCCGAAAATGAAGCAAACAAATCAAGAGGGAAAGAATTCTCGAGAAAATACCTATAAGACTGTGGTGAACCTTGAATTTTAATTTCAAATAATATGGTATTCTGCAAAAAAATCTCTTGTACTACATATCACTATTATTATTACCATTAAAAATATGAAAACTAAGAAAATGTAAAGTATACGATTCAATCACTAAATGAGATCTCATATCCCAAAATTAATTCAAATAACACGATATAGTGGTCAACTAAAGAAATAATCTCATTTTAATCCAAATGGGGAAGGAAAAATTCCTACCAAAATATCCATTTTTGGAAATTGAGTTGAATGGAAAGTTGTAGGCTTATTTATTTTTTTCTAGTCTCCCTCGAAATAAGCTCATGCAAACCTCCACAGCTATTTTTTTTATAAAATAAATTTGGAGTAGTTATTAGTAATTAACTATGATGAAAAATAATTTCCCAAACAAAAATTTAAAGCCCTTAGTTTTGTCCATGGGCAAAATTTCGCCCCAAATTTTTCCGTCATGATTATTATAAATAATGCAAGCATAATATATAACAAGTTTATAATTTATTTGGTTTGTATGTTTTTTTATCCATTGAGAGAGGTATCACGGGTCCCTGTTTTATACAGACATAATATATAACAAAGTTATAATTTATTTCATTTTTATGTTTTTTTAGAGAGGGAAATGAGAGAGGTATCACGGGTTCCTGTTTTGATGCCTATCATCATGGATTGATGTAAGTCTACACTTTCCATTCATTTTATTTTTATGGTTTCCATAGTTTCTCTTAATTTAATTTTAATTTTTTTTTTTAATTAAATTGAAAATAAATTCCAAAATAGATATGAATATCATTCTTCTAATAGAAAAAGTAGATATTCCATAGTAATAACCTAATTATTATGTTGGTGGTAGAGATTTAACTTTCATGGAATATGTTAGAATATCCATAATAGTAATGTTATATGACGATAAGATTTGTGTGCAAGGAAGGTATGCTTCTTTAATTAACTTATCTCAAATTAGTTAACTTAAGAAAATTTCATATCAATACATGTCACATTGGAAATGATGTATTGATAAGCTATGGTACAGGTAAATGGTATTGGAAGAGGAGATATTTAGAATTTAAGAGTATCCATTGGAAGTGGGAGTGGATATACATGGCTAAAGATATTGTTATATTTTATATAACTCTTATATTAATTCTTTTTATAACAATAATAAAGTTATAATTTAGATAATTGTTATGATTCTTTTAATGTGGACAACGTCACATGTATAATGGGTTTAGAGTTTTGATTGTTGTCACACTTTGATTGCTAAAGGTATTTATCAAACATTGGAATAGAGATGTATGTGTTGGTTATAATAAAAACAATAAATCATTTTATAGTAAAAAATAAATTCGATATAGTATATTTTAATTTACTTTTGTAACAAACTTTTTCATTAAATTGAAAATGAAAAATGTGAAAACTACATTTCAAATAAATCTCAACACTAATATTGAAAATAATACTAGCACCAATCTATTATCCATTGATGATTAAATTGATACTCAAGAATTCATATTCCAACATATACACACCTATCAATATTGTAAAATTAATAAAGCATAACTATATTTTCACAAATTCAATTATATGTATTTTATGTTTGTAAATTATGTTTTCCCATATTTTATTTTTAATCACTAATATTTATATTAATGTGCATAAATATATATTTTTAATATTGTTTTTTTATACCTAATGTTTTCATTTTTTTTTGTTTTGTCTAATAGATGCTAAGTTATATTTGGAGGCCTTTTGTTGAACTCTAATGTGATGCTGAGTTCAATTTGAAGAAATTTCACTAATATATTTAGTATATGAAATATTTTTTATTAAAATTATTTAAAACATGCATATATTCTCATTTCTCCCTTTATGAATGGAATTTAACCACAATGCATATATTAATGTTTTGCTAACTTCATTATTCAGCAAAAGACGCATTTAATGAATGTGAAATATGGGGACACCATCCATGTGACTTGGAAGGGAATGATCTTGCAATATCAAAATAATTTTTTAGATGGTTAATGACAATTTAATAAAAATATTTTCAGAAACAAATTAAAATATATTTAAATATAAAAAAGTACAAATAAATTTAATGGGAAAGGTAAAGATTTTTGAATTTTCACTAAGGAGATAGATGTTCAAGAATACATATAGCTTAATATAGGTAACTCCTATATTACGACATATTGAAACTTTTATACTAGAAATGGTCATATTTATAGTTTATAGTTACGAAGACAAATTCCTTAGTCCTTATTGTGATAAAACAATTCCATGAAATTGAGATAAAATCGAACATGCATAAGCAATATAATGAAATAAAATAAGAATCCAATGTTTCATTTACTAAATTGTAATACGATTAGAGGTGAAAACAAGAAGCAAAAAAAATCAAAATTATTTGAACACTTCAAACCATACAAAGTAAATTGGGCATGCGATTTTGAGAAGAAAACTCTATAGTGATTTTTCTTAAATAAACACATCCAATAACCAATAAAGATAAATTATCTCACTCCCCATATGATTAATAAAAATGGGTAAACACATGAGCAGTTCACTATAAAATGTATTTTCAAATATTTAAAATCTTTAACACATTTTTATTATAAATTTACATACTAGTACAATTATAGAAATTAAATAACTAGTAGATGTTAATAATTATGAATCCATAATAAACATCAAAAATGTTATCATCTAAAATTGCTATAATTTCTAAGATTATGAAATGAACTATATTATTATTATTATTATAAGTTAAACATATACTCACTTGAGGAAGCATGGAACAAGATTTTGATGGATGGATATTTATATCCATTTTATCATGGAGTTTCTTAATCTACAAATAGACTATGTTACAATACCATGGGAAGAGTCATGGCTTCTCAATATCACATGTCAAAAAAATAATAACTTATTTCATATGAAAATTTCTCATGTGATATTTTGTTAATTAATTAATTTAACAAAAATAACAAAAAAACATAACTAGGTTGCACATAAATCTCAGTCCTTGATTTGTGTATACTACTAAACAAATTCATAGAATATCTAGTGGTCCTATCATATATATAATAATAATTAATAATTAAATTAAAATTTTGAAATCCCTATTTTAAAAGAAACATGTTTATGGATATAATTAAGTTTGACTTAATATTAACTTTGAGTTACCAATTACATCTTGCCTAAAAACAAGCATTGTTCAATTTGAATTTTGAATGGGCACACACTTGATAAGTGGTGAAAGTTCCATGTTAATAGACTCAAACATAACTGAATTTATTTTACTATGATAAGAAACAACTAGATGATTTAGGGTCCTTAATGGAATACATGAAAACTCAATTTTATCACCATAAGCAACAACTAAGTGATTCAGAGTCCTTAACTAAGTTTTCCTTCTTATTATTATCATGTCTGCAAGTGATTGTGGTCATGAAAAGACAAAGCAATAAAAATTGGTTTTAAGGTACAATAAAATCATTCTTGGGATAAATTTTAAGAAGTAATCATATAGAAGTGTACTTTAGCATAACAATGCAATCTAAGGTATTTCCATATATTTTGTAGCTAATGATGCAAAAAAAATAGAAATGAGCATTTCTTGATGTTGTCTAAATCATGTCTACAAATGACTATGATCATATATGGCAATTATGTTTTCTTAAGCTAGCTAAATTGCATTGTTTCCTATTACATTACATGAAATGACTTATAGATGTTATGTAAGAAGTTATAATGGGATAACCTACTAGAAATGCAATAATTTGCAGTTGTCAATTACATTGAAAGTATTGTGGAGATTCCCTATATATTAGAGTAGTTGATATGTATATCATTTACATATTTTCAACATAGGGAGAACTAAAATGTAGAGTGAGGTCACAAAAGAGAGAAGCCATGCATTTTCAATCCATTTTTTATTATTAAAAAGGGTTTGGTAAAATGAAAAAAATTCTTATGATCCAGTATGATAGTATTGTGGAAACATTTCTTTCTATATGGATGTGATGTGAAATGCATTAAGCCAAGGGTAGAGACAATGTAACCCTTGAGAGGTTTATTTGACAATTATTATTCTCATAATAACAATGAAGAATCTACTCTATAATCGACATGGGTAGCATGAAAGTATATTTTTTTGTATGCATCCAGGACATGATATGTGGTACCAGTGAAAAGGAAAAATTTTCTGAATAGCATAATTTTGTAGAAGAAATTATAGTTGTTTGGAAAATACAAAGATGAAAGTTTGGAGACTAGTTTCCTCTAAAGAATGGATTCTTTTAACTATGAATTTTCATTCTCAACTTCTAAGATAATATTTTTAATAAACATTAATTCATTAAATATTGTATAAAAAACCAAGTAATCTTGGAGAAAATATATATAAAATTAGAAGAAGAAAAGTACAAATTTCTTTAAAACCACACAAACTATTTTAACAAAAAATATATATATATTATATTTTCTTACATCACAGAACAAAATAAGATATATTATCTCACTCCTTACATGATTAAAGAAGAAAACTAATAATTCTCCATTAAATTTGTTTTCAAAATATGTAAACATATTTACATTGTAAATTTACATATTAAGTTTGACTTCATTTTTAATTTAAGTTACAAATGGCATTAAATTAGGGAAAAGTTTAACTTATTGATGAAATGACATTTTTGCATTGAATATGGGATTTCAAT
>APFE030135850.1:0-12633 GCA_000404065.3 Pinus taeda
ATCCCTACTATCTAAATATTAATATTAAAACATAATAAAAGCTTTTGTTTAGAAACTTTTTGGCGAAATCACATAATTGATCATTTGACAAATGATCAATTATGTGAATTCGCCAAAAAGTTTCTAAACAAATGCTATGGATCACAGAAGTCTAAATTCCTTGATAATAAAAGCGCTAATTTAATATCAAAATCTATTCACCCCATTTCAATATAGACTATACTATCGACCTAATTAATGTTGTTTATCAATATTAATCTTAATACGATTTACCTTAACAATGTTAATATTAATATGATTAATACTATAATATTAATATGAATTATTACTATCATTATATTAACATTGTTAATTTTGTTAGAGATAAACATTTATTTTTTAATAATAATTATATCGTTAATTATATAGATATTATGAATAATAATAAATACATATTTTATAATAATAATGATTAATTGTAATAAACTATTATTAATTAAGAGGTTAATAAGGATAATATAAATATAGTTTGAATATAAAACAACAACTAAATATTACAACTAGTATTTAAAAAATAAACCTTTTTAATAATGTTAATGTTAATAATATTATTAGTTAATGGTTATTAAGGTTAATATAATATTTTGATATTAAAAGCAAAAAACTTAATATTAAAACCTAGTATTTAAAAGATTGATATTATCACAAAATAATATTATTAAACACTTCTATAAAGGAGGATATCTTTTCTTTGAATGACATGGAGTTTGTGATTAAGATACTTCCTAATGGTAAATCTAGGGATGTTGAAGGATACCAAACTAAAATAATCAAATTGGGAAGGTCCATTGTCATCCTTGATATCCACAATATTCTCAATATGATGGTAAAGCGAGACATCCCTAAGCTTTGGACATGAAGCCTTATTGTAGCTATCTTTAAAAGTGGGGACAAAATCATTCCCTCTAACTATAGACCATTATGATTAGCCATATTTTAGCTAATTGTATGGGTTCATATTGGAAAAGAAGATTAGCATTTGGATTGAAAGTCATGATCAAAGAGCTAAAGATAAAGCTAGTTTTAGGAGACATCACTTGACTAATGTTCATCTTGTTATGCGTAAGATCATTCTTGAGGAGTGTCTTTATAGTGATACTGATCTCCTATGTTGTTTTGTTGACCTTAGAAAAGTTTCTAATTGTCTTCCTCAGGATAAGATATGGAAAATACTTGAAGAGATAATGGTTCCTATCGAGTTAGGAATTGTTGTAATTCGATTTTACGAGAATTTTGTTTCCAAGATGAAAACCAATGAGTGGTGGTATAAAGAAATTAAATGCAATATTAGGGTTAAGAAATGGTGTCCCCTATCTCCCACCCTTTTTGGCATTTACATCAATAAGTTCAAAGAGTGTTTTGAAAATACAAGTTGTAGTGGCCCCGAGCTTCCTAGTGGTCATGACTCTTCTCCTTTATGCTCACGATAACATTCTTCTGACCAGAGGCTATGATGATCACAACATGCATCTTAATACCCTCCATGATTAATACTCCAATATTGGTATGATGGTTAACAACAACAAGACTAAAGTCATGATAATTAAATCTAAAAAGATCAACAATGGTAATTTTGGCTGTGATAATAATTACTTGAAGCAATTTTCTTTCTACAAATATTTATGTATTGATACTCATCATTAACTCAACTGGAATTATAGCATTGAAGAAAGGATTATTGGAGGCTGGAAAGCTTATTATGATCTTGAAAACAATTGTAAGTCACCCAATCTGCAGACTTGAGGTAAAAAAAAATGGTTCTCTTTGGGACTCATGTCGCCCCTATTATTTTATATGGATGTGAGGTTCTGGGTTGCAGTATATCTAGAGATTCACAGAGGAAGATCAAGATGATTCAAAAGCAATTTATATCCTACAACCTCAGTATCAGAGAAAGCATTGTCTATCCTATCCTCCTAATCAAGGCTAGCATTTCCCACATTAAAAGCATGGTTATGTCTAGGTAATTGATGTACAAGATGAAGTAGTAAAATATAGAAGCCAAGAGGTTTCCAAAAATTGCTTCCATCTCTAGCCAAAACTCGAACCTCCATCTTAGGCGTGGATGGCATAAGGATGCCAATTCTTGGCTGGACCATTGGGGGAAAAAGGAGGAAATAATCTTGGACAATAAAGATACTATTAAAAATACTCTTACCTCAAAATTTAAGGATAAATTGTTAGATGATGAGGAGCTAGAGAGAAAAAGGAAGCTAAGTTATTACAAGGATGAACTCAACCCCAACCTTGCTAATCCAAATGATCTCTTTGTCTTAACTAGTACCAAGAACATAATGAAAATTGCAAATATTTGAACTAATTCTCATGAGCTTATCTTGAAATTGGGCGTTGGACACTCCCCAAAGCACCTTGGGATGAAAGAACCTGCCACCTTTGCGATACTAAGAGCCTTGGAAATGAAAAACATTTTCTCTTAGATTGCCCAGCTCTTACTCACATTTGTTCTCCTTTCCAAAATATTTGTCACACATCTAAGCTTCCTCACTTTTTAATTCATCGCATCTACAATTGATTTGGAGCGTTTCATTCCTTCATTTTTTGTCATAAAAATAAAATTATAAAAAGTCCAACAATAAGTCCTTTATTAAAATCAAATAGCCACATTAGTTTTAGTGGACAAATTAATCATCATTATCATCACATAATTAATTTATTATAATTTAAATAATTAATAATTATTATTAATAACTTTAATTATTAAACGAAATTTACACCTAATTTAAAAAAGATATAAGAAATTAGATATAACTCTTACTAGTATTCGTTGATTATATAATTTTGTTATAACGATTTTAAAAGAATAAATTGTCTACAGAAAGATTTTATAAATTAAATAATTTTATAATACAGAAATATAAATTTAATTTATATAATTAAATAACATCAAAGAAAAGTGAACGTATTATACGAGAGAAGTTTATATATAATTAATAGAACTTTTATATGTATCATAATAAATAATGATATGCGCAAAGCACAGCATAAATTACGCGTGTGCCTAGAGATGCAGGGTTGTATAATAGGTTAGTGAAAATGGTAAGTAATGTGTTCGAATTCATTATTCAGTATATACAGTTCATTACGAGACTCTATTATTATCCCCACAAACACCCTCTTCAGTTCACGAGGAGATTCCCTTACTATTCCCACCTATGCTCACAAAGCCTATTATATACTCTCCATGTTTAAAGAACATGCTTGGAGCATATAAAGTATCAAACGTAAAACCACATTATTCAAACTAAAGCTAAAGGTCTCAAACCATGTTGTCACTAGTTGGCCTTGTTGTCACTAATGGGCCTTTAAAATTTTAAAAATAAAACTTAATGGGGGATAAATAAGGGGCTCCTCAATTAAATTTAACAAATATGAAAATAATAAAAAATGAAAATTAATATTTTTTTTCTAATTCATTTATTAAAAGATTCTAATATGTATTAATATTGTGCAACATAGATATGTATTATGTATAATGAATAGTAAAAAAATTCAGTTCTCTTTAAATAATGTAGGTTTAAGTAAAGTTTGAACATATCAAGTATCTATATGTTAAACTTTACCTAATTAAAATATATCATACATATTTGAAGATAACATTTATATGTTAAATTTTACTGAAATAAATATATATATTAAATTTCACAACATTGATTTGAAGATCACATTTGAAGGCCATAAAGTGTTTATTAATATTGAAAAATTAATAAATCCAACTAAATGTATTGAAACTCTAGAACTCTATAACACTGTATTAAATTCTATAGCTTTGAAATATATGAAATTCCACTCTCACTAATGAAGTATCAAAGTGGTTTTGCCACCATATTTAGATTAGTTTTCAAACATTAAGAGGTTAAGCTTTAATAACTTTTCATAAAATTTGCATTTTATTATGCAAGAAACTCAAAGATAAGTGTTTTCGCCAACATTATAATACAATTTCACAATGAAAAATATAGAAAATTAAAAAACAACTATTTTTATGTCAAAGTTTAGTAGCAATACCAAATGAACTGGAGCGATACACGCCACTTTCCATTTAAAAAAATTAATGAAAATGTGTTTCATAAATAATTTTTTAATAAATTAAAGAGGTAAAGAGATCTAAGAAACTAACCCATAATCAACCAACTTTTCATTTTATGAATTAGATTATATTAATTTAACTTGAAATCTCAACCATTTATTTCATTCACAATATAAATTTTTCAAACTCAATTCCAATATAATCATAATGAATATAAACTTCAAATAATATGTAAATAAAATTGCAAAGGCTATTTAAAATAAATAAGCGTTGACATAATAACACAATTTTAACTTTATATAATAAATGCAAAAATTTCAAAGTTACCCACACAATTAATTATAACTTGTATAAACCATTTTTATTTCACCAAAAGAAATCAATTATAATCATATGACCCTGGGCATAAGTTGCATAGACCATTCCTTTTATGCTAACAATGTGACCCTATACGTAAAAAGAAGTACTTCGCGAAAGAGAGAGAAAGTTAAGGTGATAAGGCGGTGATTTAGTAAATATTATATACTAAGTTAATTGCTAATTTATTATTGTAAATATTATATAAGTTAATTGTTAATTTATTATAGTAAATATTATATAATAATCATAAGACCCTTGGCATAAGTTGCATAGACTATTCCTGTTATGCTTACATGTCATACATGGAAAAGAGCTTTAACAATGTTACCCTATACACAAAATAAAAGTACTCCGTGAAAGATATAGGAGAAGGTGGTGACTTCGTAGTAAATATTATATAATAAGTTAATTGTTGATTTATTATTATTTTGCATATGTTCTTAATCGAAAGGAAATAATATCATATTTAAGGGTGATGGTTTATTGTAGGGTGTTTAATGTTTATTATGAGTTGTCATAAGATTGTTTATTTATCTTTTTTAACGTTATGTTATCTGCCTGAAAGAATTAATTGACCTTTGGAGCAGATTCATATAAGTGGATTTTTATATGAATAATAATATTCTATAATTTTATAAATTTAAAGAGTAACATCTATAAATAAAAATAAATATATTTACCTGGAAAAAAAACTGGTATTGTTTTGAGATCAATTTACAATGAAATGTAAAATATTTCATTTCTCCATTACTACTTGCAGTAATGTATTTAACAATACAAAGTTTCTACATTAACGGTTGCGTTCATTTAACAAAGAGCTTTTGAATGGGAAGAGGTCAAAACGGAATCATTGTTTAATTGGTTTGGAGTTGGACACTTCGTGATTTATATTTTCAAGTTGTAATAGTTTTTTATTAGTTTTTTGAATATGTTGTTATAGTCACATTTAATTTTTGTCAAATTGTGTGAAATTTTTTTATAATTAAATTTATTTTATTTATTTATTTAATTTTTTAATTTGATGTAAGGGATATAGAGGTTTGAGCTATGATTTTATATAGGATTATAAAATGTTTTTAGTTCTTTGAAGAGTGTAATTTAATAAAAATATCTTTAAATTTTTTATAAAAATAAAATGTATCATGTAATGAATCCATTGAGGAAGGTAGTAACATTTCCTAGATAATCTAGATAACATGTCTCAACACTATTAGATAAAAACTGTTTTTTTTTGAGTTTAATGTGTCACATGTGGTAATTAAATCTGGGTAGGGATGATAACAACTTTCTCCCAACAATTTGAGCTAAATTTAATTACTTTTAAAAAAGAAGGATAGAGATGTACTATTTGAATTTAGATGGAAACGGAAATAACTTTCTCCCAATCACATGAACTAAACTCAAATGACTTTAAAAAAAAATATGGAAACGAGATTTGATCCACAAATATGAACACCCAGTTCACTTTAAAATTTAATAATATCTAGACCACACAAATTACCCCCAAATAGATTTAAAAACACACATTCCTTGTAATCTACCTCCAATTTACACACAAAATTTTTGTTAAATATGTCTTTTTAATTCTGATCAATCCAATGTTGATATATGGTGAAAATTTCTCTTCCAAATTTCACAACTAGTTGAAATTCCCAATCATATGTTCCTCAATACTTTGCTCGAAATTCATTTTAAAGAACATGTAACTACTAATGATAACTACAAATTCCAGTGAGTAAGTTGCTACTCATCACTCTTGAGAGGATGATGAAGAATCATATGAGAGGCCTTCTTTCTTAGAAGGTAAGTTATTTCTATGTGATAAATGTAAATAAATAGGTCACTTATATTCCATATTCTCACAAGAATTATCGGAAGAAAATGATAGATGTTCATCTAGTAGTGATGTAGATAGACCTATGTTACTTGCAATAGAAAATGAGGGATCCTCTAAAGAAGAAGAGAGTACATCCCATGAAGAGAATAGGTGTATCATTGGTAGTGATGAAGATGGAATACTCATCAAACTTGTGGAAATATCCATGGACATAGAGAGGAACTTGTATCTCTGTGGTGCCTATGATAGCCCCTCCGATAGTAAGGAAAATTATCTAGGTGAAAGCATCTATTTTAGAAAAAAAAGTCGATCTTTGCTCTAAAAGAGATAAATGAGCTATCAGAAGCAAATATCGAGTAGAAGGAGCAGTTGAAGGGGTATGAGCTTGAGAATGAGAAATTGAATAAAATAATGCTTTAGCTTAATGTTAAAGATGGAGAGGCTACAAAAATAAATCAGATGTTGACCAAATAGCAAAATGATAGAGAATCCCTTTGTAAGAGACTACAAGCCAAAGTTGTCTGATTGAGACATGACCTAATAAGGGAAAGCACAAAGCTATATCAATATCATAAGCTTGAGGAGAGTATAAACGCATTAGATGATATTCTTGTTAAGAACATATATCCTCTCATTAAGGATGGTTTCAGTCCCAAAAACAATAAAGTAAAACTAAAAAATGGACAACAACAACATAGAGGAAAGAAATAACAACAAGAGAAGAAAAGACAACAACATAATTTTAAGCAACAACGATGAGGATAGCATTAGAAGAGATCCAAGAAACAACAAGAAAGAATGCAAGGAAGTAATTTGAACTACCATGGAAGGCGCATGAAGAATAAATAAAGGTCCTTTCCACCTTAAGGAAAAATATCTCCAATAAAAGATATCTCCAGTCATCCAAATCCTTTTCATGGTTATTATTTTTCTTGCAATAATTTTGGACATAAATTCATGGATTTTATGTGGCATGCAATAAAATAAGGTGTGTGTAGCAAAAATAGGGGAAAGAATGTTGGTAGTAACACAGGCCCTGATAGGAATGCCATTGAGTATGGCAATCCCTTTTTCCCACTCCTATATCATGTCGATTGTTACAACAATGGAAAAGTTTGGCATAAGGTAGTAGCTTACATATATGAGAAGAATAATCTTGATTCTCAACATATGCATGCAAATGGAGCAACTTAGTCCTTGAGAACAAAAATAAACGATGAATAAAAGGATTACAAGTATTCCTTCAATGCTCTATGTTAAAGTCAAATGTTGATAAATGGAGGAAGAAATGATTAGGATGTTTTTCCCTCTTTGAAAAAAAAAGATAGAGATGCTATGAAGGATGATCCTTATAATCCAGTGGTTGAACCATTTCAGAGTACTAGCTACAGTAAACACATGCTTCTAGAAAGAAGTAGAAACAATAACCAATGTAATATATCCTTCCAAATAAATATAAAGAGATGCAAGAGGATGGGTGAAGAAAGAGGAAAAAAAGAAGGATTCATATCTAACCATGTGCGTACATGAAAAATACCAAACTAAAGCAAAGAGGGAGAGGCTGAAAATAAATTATCTTTTTAGGACTCAACCCAACAAGGTTTGGCTAAAAAATGAGGACATTTTACCTAGGGGGATAGATCCTTTGTTTCTCTTTATGAAAAGAAGAGAGTGACCTCATTTGAGGCCAAATAAGTTAGATACAAGCGTAATAAATCCTACACAAAAGGGATACATTTGAGCTATAGAGGTACGGTTAAGTTGCCATTGTTGATTACCATAATAAATTGGTTTATTTAAAGTGTATCAACATTTCAAGAAGGAGGAGAGAGGAGCCAATTTGTTTGAAGGGGAGTTTAGAGTAGTTCATGTTGTGAGAAGAGGATGAACTACAACAGGAGTGTGAAGTGATAAAAGGCCAACAGCTAAATCATGTCCACAAGTTCAGCCCACACGTAGGAGAAAGGAAGTAGATTCAGGAAAACAAAGAGCATTGGCTGAGGGAGGGTTTCTTTAGTAAGAAATAGTAGGCAAGAATTCGTAGCCTAAAAAAGAAATATTGTTAAGTAAATGCAAGGTTTTCTTCTCGGGTGAGATACCCTTATTTCATTAAAGTTTTGAATTTGATTATTCTTAGCACTCTTGTGTGGATAACCATAATCGGTACAAGATTTACATGTCCCTTATTTTTTAATTGGTATCACTATGTTAATTGGTACCACTATGTCAATTGGTATGTTTTGGTTTAGATGTAGTAGAATTTCATGCGAATGGAAATTTATTTTGGAGAAAGAGCCTTGGGAGTTTTCCTGGTATGCTATCCAATTTGTATAAATGTCTTGGTGTAATTGGTAATATTTTAGCATTACATATTTGGAGCAGCATGATCTCAGGGGGAGTACTATTAATTGTTGGGATTCTCAAGTGACGTGAGTGTAGTATCAATAGTAGTAACGGTGGTTAGGAGAAATCCAAAACACATCACTAATGATTGGTATTTGTAGCAGTAGCAATACATTTGTAGTTTTATTTGGTATGAGTTCCGTTTTAATTGGTACAAAAGATGAATTTACAGAGAAAGTATTCAACAGATAACCTAAGATATTTAGAATTGAAGGATTATTCCATGTAGATGTAGTATATGTTTAAGGGGAGCATATCATATATGTCTAGTTCGTAAAGTAGCAATAGTAGCTACAAGAAGACACAAGGACATAGTATACTAATGTCTTTTTTTAATGATGTGTTTTCTTATGATGATTGTAGCTAAATTTGAGTGGAAAAATTCAAGTGCCTTAGTAAGGATATCGACCCTTGAAGAAGAATTTTATAAAGCATAGTGCACTGGAGAAACTTGACCTTTAGTCTTTAATTGAGAGAGGTAGAGGAAGAAAAATGCAATAATTTTCCATTTATTTGAAAGGTTGGTAGTAATTTTTGATGGCCCATGAAGAGGAGAGAAATGCTTTAGTGGCTCATGTAAGGAAAAGTGTGGAAGTAGTGTTAGCATCAGGTTTTCACCTTTCGCTAAAGGTCCAAAGGTTATTTTTATCAAATCATTATGGAAACTCATGGTTATGTAAAGGGCCTATAAAAGTTCTTTTGTAAATTGCTATATAAGCGTAGGGACATGTCTAATCAAGTCCTTTCACCTAACACTAAGATTATCCTAAGTTTCTTGTAGCACAATTAGCCTACCTCAAGCCTATAACCCCATAAATTTTAAAATATAGGTTTTGAGCTGTGAATTGCATAATTTCAAGTGCTTGATCATTTTATCATAAAGTTGAATCCCTTTCCATCCATGATGTGATAGCTAGATACATTGTAAATCCCAAAAGGAAAGTTTAAACTCAAACCGTAGATTTCTTAGTTTACCCTAAAATGGTAATTTCCATCAAACCCAAAAATCTATTTATAGTGCACATGAAAGCTTTAAAAATGTTTGCAATGTCCCAATAGGCGAATTCATGACTATAGATGGATTTCTAGTGCTATAGTATTTTCAAGGATGGTACTATAAGTTCATATTAAGAGGTTTATGTCAAAACCCTAGCTAAGGAAACAAAGGGAGAGCATAGTCATATCCAAATTGAGAAACATGATGAAAACCCTGTGAAAGAAGTAGAGCTTAGGGTTTATGAAAGGAGAGAAATAAGACAGCATAAATTGATGTTAGAATAAGAGGAGACAAAACAAAGAGCCACAAAGTAAAAAATGCAAACAAGAAAGGGAACAAGAAATGAAGAAGATGAGATAAAGCCTAGGGTTTATGAGAAAAGCCCTTACACTCACCATACTAACAAGATAAGACTAAATTTCAAGACTAAAATGAACCCTAGACTAAAAGAAACAATGATTATTGATGTAGAGGATGAGGTTTTGTAAACTTCAAAGAGAAGAAAGATATAGAGGAAAACAAAGCATGTTGACTGAAAGAAAAAAAAAAACATAAAGGTGTCAAAATAACAGAGAAACCAACTATGACGGTGACAAGGAGTCAAAACAAGCAAGACCTCATTGGTCAGGCAATGGAAGACATGGAGAAATGATAATTTTACTTACTGGGGTAGAGAAATACACAAACCCTAATGGTCCCTCAACATTTTTACCTACAGAGTTAAATATTTTTTTAGAGTAAATTATTTTTGATGGGTTGTGTTAATATATTAGAGGTTTTTTAGTACGACTAGAAATGAGCAAAGAAAGCCTTCAAATGAGCAAGCAGTTATAGACAAAGTTACATAATTTCGACATAATTTATAGGTTTGTTCACCAATTTTCTACAAGGAGGGAAGAAGAGATTTAGTTCAAGATATCAAGCCATCAGATAAGTGAAAAACTATTAGGTCCATATAATACTAGTGATTCCCCCATTACTATTGTCATTGTAGCCCTTATTGTTATTGTTGTTCCCCTGTTGTCCCCATATTGTTATTATTGTGCCCCATAGAAGTCCATTATGGTTATTGTTTTTCCTTTATATTATTATCGTTATGTCGACATTGATTATATTGTGTCCCCTTAGACTCCTATATATAGAAATAAGGTTTTGTCATTTGTGTTATCCAAAAATTGTTCATTTGTGTAATTTAAAGGAGGTTTCCCCATCATAGAGGTTGATTTTGAGGTCGTTTATCTATCTTTTCTTCTATTTTGTGAGTTGGTTACATAACATTTGGTATTAGTGCCTTTGGATCTAGGGTTTCATTGCTCCAAATAGGTCATTGTGGAATTTTTGCTATAACTTTTTTTTTATGACGTTTCAGAAGTTGAAATTAAAACCCATTTGAGCCTAAATCGCGATGAAAATTGGGTCCAAATTTCAGATCTTTTCTAGCTATAGTTTCAGCGATAGGATCCAACGAAGTTAGGAGTTTGGAAGGATCCCAAATTATATCTTAAACAGGTGACCTCGCGAAAATCATCATAACTTTATTTGTAAGAATTAGATTGAAATTTAGTAAAAAATTATAGAAAGAGGATGGTTAGTAGTTTTCAGTGTATTAGTTTCAGGTCCTAAGGTCAAAATAGTGACGTGTGTCACTTCATAGAATTTCGCTCTAAGGAACAAGTATATAATCAGGTCATCGTGGAATATTTGTCATGACTCTTCCTTGAAGAATCCAATGATGATCAGACTTGTAGGGCTGGAAAGATGACTCAGAGGGTTGCTATGGGATGCAATTTTTGACCTTGGAAAGCATAAATTACAAAGATACAATAGATTCAATATCGAGCTCCTACAAAGTGGAGAAAAGTGTGTAGTTTTTTTAATATTTTTCATAAGTTTTCAAAAAATAGTTTGAATGAATTCAAAGAGCCTAGTGAAGCATTATTATAATTAATTGATGCCCCGAAGAAAAAGAATGGAAACACCTAGTAAGAAACCTGAAAGCTCTAGCATGGCTCATGAAGAAGAGGAAGAAATGCAACATGATATGTCAAAATTATGAGACCAAGTGCAAGAAAATTCACTCTCACAAAAAGTAGTAGAAGCTAAGATGGATGGTTTAAAGAAAGGTGTGGAAGCTACGATGGATGGTGTGGAAGCTAATATGTATGGTTTAAGGAAACTTGTGGAAGCTAAGATGGATGGTACATAAGAAAAACTTAAAGGAAACATGGAAGATTTGAAGATAGATTTGATAAAGTTTCTACAAGAAATTTATACTAATGGCGAAAGGGTAGTAAAGGAAACTCACGATGAGAACAAAAGAAATGTTAATTATGATTTCATAGACTCTAACATTGGATTGGCAACCCATCATGTTCCGAAGATCGATATGAGGATGTTTGATGGCAAGGATCCCGTAACATCAATACTACATATGGAGCAATATTTTGATCTCCATAATGTGAAAAACACACAAAATTTATGCATTGCAACTTTATATTTGGAACCAAATCAGTTTGTATGGTATCGATAGCTTTTCTCTTGTAAACAATTTTTCACCTGGGCAATTTTTACAGAAGAAATGATATCACATTATGAGGATACAAAAAGAAACACCTTTTTTAGCCAATTGATAAATCTTAAACAAAATGATTCAATTATGGAACACATTGAGGACTTCGAAAAATTGAATATAAGGGTAAAATATATTTTAGAGGAGCATAGGATTGATGTGTTCATAGGGACATTAATGGATGACATCCAACATGAGGTTTGTCTTTGGGAACTTGGCTCATTGGAGAAAGCATTGAGGTTGGCAAGAAAAATGGAAATTAAAATTATGGCAACAAGGAAGCCACCACTCACAGTTATAAATATGTAAGTGTTGTTGCCCCTAGCCTTCCACAACCTACAAGGTTGACACCACAATAATTTGAAGATAAAAAAGAAAAA
>APFE030135852.1:2022-20209 GCA_000404065.3 Pinus taeda
TTCCAGTATCATCACTTTCATTTTGAAGCTATATTTTGCATGAAAATTTCATAGTAAATTTCGTAGTCACTGCCATTTTTAAAACATGTTCAAAATTTATGCCTAAAAAATAAAAACATCGTTCCAGTATACACACTTTTCGTTTTTAGCACTGTTTTTGATGTTTTTTGGGGGTTTTTTGGCCAGAGTTCCCGTTTTGAGTTTATAGTTCTCGTTTCAAAGTTTACATTGTTTCAATATTTTACATTAATGAAATGAAGTATTATTTCCATTTCATCTTTGTTTATGGTTATCTTTGTAATATATTGCGTTCCTGTTTAAATCTGGATCAAAGAAATATCAAATGACTAGCAAGATGGTTGACTACAAAGACTCTCCCTATGAATCCGAAGAGCAGTATGGTCTTGCGAACCCTTTTGATTTGGTAGTCACATTGAGAAGATTAAAGGAAGAAATACGGAGTTGTAAGGAAGATAATGACAGAATCATACAAGCACAGGGAAAAGTTAGCAGAGGTAAATTCAGTCATACTTCAGAGCTTGTCAGATTTGCAGCGATAGGGACCGCTTTTGATCAACCATGAGCAAGAGGATAGAACTAATGGGGCATATGGTAGTTGTTCGCATGGTGGTCATATATCATATAGAGATGACACAATCAGTGATGGAATATTGTTGGACACTCTGGATAGGAGAAGGGATAGTCACAGGTACCGTTATAGTTATGGTTCCAACAAGCATGATGATCGATATCATTATCACCCTTATAGGAGGAGTGATAAGGGGTATTTTCTAGATGATTTTAAGAAAGCAAATCCACCTACTTTTTATGGAGAGGTAAAGAAACCACAAGATGCAGAGACATCATTTCTAGGCATGAAGAAGTTCTTCAGATTGCATGACTCTTTAGAGAACATGAAAGGTAGAGTGGCTACATTCAATCTCAAAGGAAAAGAAGACATTTGGTGGGAATATGTGAATAATGCCAAAGGTATAAATGAGGAACATTTGACATGGAGTGAGTTTGAGTGGCTATTAAAGAAGAAGTATTTTTCAAAAAGATACTTTGATGACAGGGCGAAATAATTCTATGAGCTAAAGATGGTATCCACGATGAATGATGAGTACACTAGCAGATTCTTCGAGTTACTGAGATATGTGCCTTACCTCAAGGAGGAGAAGGCTAAGATTTAGAGATTCGCTAGTGGGTTAATGGTTGCATTCAAAGATAGGATTAAGTTTGACGATCCTATATCATTGGAGGAGGTTATCCGAAAACTAAAGCATTACTATGAACAATCGAAGAGAAAAATTGAGACTAAGCCAGACTAGAGAGGTAATGCAAAAAAAGGAAAATGGGACAAGAAGCGAGTATGACCACAAGGTATAGGTAACAAGGAGAATGTTGCACCACCTAAGAAGTTCAATACATCAGATGAGGATAGGGATTATGGTCAGGAGGATAGAACAAGGAGACAAGTTGGAAGCCTATAGAGTGGTGGCAAAGATCATCACATGAGACATTGTCCATAAATTTAGGATGGTAGACCTCAGATATACAGTGCGCAGGAGGTACAGACTGTTGGGGATGTTGGTTAGATTATTCCACGTATTTATGTAGCATTGGATAAAAATCAAGCAAAGCATCAGGCGTCTATCATTGAGATAGACGGTAAGCTTTGTGATCAAGTTATTTCTATTTTGATTGACCTTGGATCTAATTATATCTATGTTAGTCCTCACTTAGTGGATAAGTGTGGTTCGAGTAAGGAACTGCCTGCAGAATCTTGGTTAGTGCAGTTGGCTACAGGTACGAAGAAGCAAGTTCATTATTGGGTAATAGCTTGTGTATTTGATTTGAATGGTATGCCTAAACAACACATTTGAATGTATTACCATTAGGATCATGCAATATGTTGTTGGGCATGGATTGGTTGTATCATCATAGAACTAATGTAGAATGTTACGACAAAGCCATTGAATGTGTTGATGACAATGGAGAACTAAAAGTATTACAGAAAGAAGAAAGCCAGATCAGTTAGGATGGTGATAGTCATGAAAGCAAAGCGTAGTTGCAGGAAAGGGTGTAAGTTATTTGCTATGCACATTTCTAGTGATAAGGGTAAGGAAGTTAAGGATGCAGATGTGTTGAGCAGGTACCCAACTTTACAGCAGTTCAAAGATGTATTTCCTGAGGACATTTCAAAGTTTCCACCTCATAGGAAGGTAGAATTTTCTATTGAGTTAGTGCCAGGAGTAGCGCCAGCATCAAAAGTACCTTACAGGATGAGCACACCCAAGTTGGTTGAGTTAAAGCTCTAGTTGAAGGAAATGTTGGACAAGGGATACATTAGGCCTATTGTATCACCTTGGGGCGCAACGGTACTGTTTGTGAAGAAGAAAGATGGTACTCTCATATTATGCATTGACTACAGGTAGTTGAACATAGTGACCATCAAGAACAGGCATCTGTTGCTGAGGACTGATGACTTGTTCGATCAGCTAAAGGGAGCAACATTGTTCTCTAAGATCGACTTGAGACTCAGATATCATCAGGTACACATTAAAGAGGAGGACATTTACAAGACCACGTTCAGGACTAGGTATGGGCATTATGATTTTGTTGTTGTTCCATTTGGCTTAACTAATGCTCCAGCTAGATTCATGTGTTTGATGAATAATGTATTTCATCCATATTTGGATAAGTTTGTTATTGTATTCATTGATGATATACTGGTGTATTCTAAAAATGAGGAAGAGCATGTCGAACATTTAGCTGCAGTGTTGAGGTTGTTGAGAGAGCATCATTTGTATGCTAAACTCAACAAGTGTAGTTTCTTTTAGACTGAGGTACACTAGTTAGGACATGTTGTCTCCAAGGAGAGCATTGCAGTAGGCCCTGAAAATATAAGAGCCATCATGGAGTGGGTAGCTCCTAAGAATGTGGATGAGGTGAGATATTTCATGGGATTGGTAGACTATTATGGGAGGTTCATCAGGAACTTCTCACAGATTGCTTATCCTATCACATCATTGCAAACGAAAGGTAAGAAGTTCGAATGGCCAGAAGAGTGTGAGGCTAGTTTTGAGTAGCTTAAGTAGTTATTGACACATGCACCAGTGCTAAAGATACAATAACGCAGCTTAATTTTCAGAAATTACAATAACGCTGATTTTCTGTCTGTCGGTGTTTTCACCATATTTATTACAAATTGGTGCTGACATTGACACTGACATTGCTTTAAAAACTATTGACTAAAATTGTGATAATAGTGTGTAATATGACCATTGTATGAAAAATAAATCTATGTAACTCATAAACGATTGCAGACAACAACCAATAACATGAATATGAATATTAAAAGTCACTGAAAATGGATAAAAATCAATTAATGATTTATTTGTAATCATGTCAGGGCTATTTTTAATTTTCAATCTGATTGGAGGGGACGTAATTTGAGAATATCTCATGAACAATAAATTTAATTAATAACATTAATTATATTGATTATAATTCAATCTAATGATGATATAATGTTGTTTAAATTTACATATTTTAAGAGTGCAATTGCTTATAGTCACAAACGGAAAGAAAAATCCATCCCATACATAAACCTTATGTATTATTCTTAGGGCTTCATTCAAAAAAAACATATAAAAATATTCTTAACTATGGAGATTCACCCCTACTTTATCATGGTGATTCTTAAGATGTAGATAGACTTTGTTATAATGCTATGGGTCAACACCATCGCTTATGAATACGATAAGCCCAAAAACCCATAATTCATTTCATATGGCATTGTTGATATGAAATTTTTTTAATTAATAAATTTAATTGAAAGAGAAAAAATAAACATAACTACTTTATTCTAGAATATTCTAAAATACTAAGAATGTTCTAGAATATTTTATAGATGTTAAAACCATACCATCTAACTAATAATTATTAATAATTAAATTAAATTATGGACGCCCTATTCCAAAATAGACATGCCCATAAACATAAATATTATGTAAATTTTAAATACTATTAAATACCTACCATCCACGTTTTATTTATTGATAATTAAATCTAAATTATAAAAACTCCTATCTAAATAATAATTAACTTTTTTTAAATAAACTATTAATTTTACTTTCAATACATTCATATATAATCAAAAGTTAACCTTTCCAATTTCATATTCCCTTCTCTTATTTCAAAAATTTGTTTAATTAAACTAGATTTAGTGAGACAGAAGGACCACCCCTTCAAAACTTTCACCGTGAAATTTTGCAAATATTTATTAATTTTCAAATCGCAATGTATTCTAAAATCATATACCGACAAAAGAAAAGAACAGTGAATTTATTAATAAAATTGGCCTCAATACTTATTAATTTTCAAATAGCAATATAATAAAAGATTTTAACATCAAAACTATATATAGGAAAAAGATAAGAACAATGGAATTGGCTTTCTTTGTTACAGCTATCTTAATATGCATCATATTCAGCATATTCATCTCTCAAATAGGAAGGGAATGAATTTCAGTTGTGAAACAACCTCTCAAATTACAAATCCTCATATTTGGGATGGTGACGACTACTTATTATGAAATTATTTAGTGAAACCAATATTTTTGATAAAAATACAGAGTATTACGATGGAATAATGTCTTTATACAAAGAACTTGATATGCTTTTCTATCTTGAATTTGTCACAATTCTATTCCAATTAATTTGAGAATCGAACTGAGTTTGAAATTGGTTGTAGTATTACTATAAGATGAGAGATACTAAGAGATAAGCTTGCTTTATTCCTTTGCATGTTGAGTACACTTAGAACTTGATTCTTGGAAGCTCTACCAAAGCTCTAGGAGAATGCTAGATTTTTTTTTTGTGGTGTATAACCATCATGCATCCTCTAATTTTATAATGAAACACATTCTTAAACAGTTCCTAAATCATCTTGATACGAAATAATTTGCAACCTAAATAATTCTAATATAAAATAATTTCCCATATTTATCATGAGTGGAAAATAAAAAAATAGTATTTTAATTATAACTATACTAAATTTCTATTTTTTTTAAATAATATTTTTTTTAATTGCACCTAAGATGTTTTCAAGGGGAGGTTTCTCTAAGGAATTCCATGGTTTGTTCAAATCAAGGCAATCTCGCGGTCTGTCCACTGCAGGCTACTAAGTCAACTTCCATTACCAATGGTGGAAAAGTTGAAAAACCATGGTGGATGTGGAAGCTCTACCACCTCATTACAAGCTCCCACAAATGATCTCTCCTGCTTTCTTAATCTGGAGGCTCATCTCCAACTTTTGGATGGATACCATGCATAGGAAAAACACTTTCATCTATCATCTAGCTACAATCTAGCTATAGCAAACAAATCATGCAATTTTCCAAAGGTTCCTCCATTATGGAGGCAAGAAACCATCAAGGCACTGATCTAGTACTCAAAGGATAGGTGTGTTCAACCTGACAGAATCAAAATAATTGAAGAACCTCATACATATATAGATCACCATGAAACCACCCATCCTTCCTAGAACCAAAGCCCTATTGATGTCTCCATTAATGGCCATCTTCAGTCAGCATCTCTGTCGCAACAACTGTAGATGGTGCGGTCCTAGTTTGCTTTTGCATTTTCTTATTGTCTAAATTGCATTCATGTAAATAACGTGGGTTCTAGACTTTTTTTTTAGTAGAAAAAAATAGAACACTCTTATATTAATAAGAATGTTTTACTTATTCAATCGGTCTTTAACCCGAGTGACAACACTTCTTACAAATGACCATCGGAGCAAGCAACAAAGATCGTCAGTGCCAGTAAAAAATATGTTGCCTCTCAAAGAGGCATACATTGCAAAGAGTAACAACGACAATAGAATAGAGATAGAGAAACAGAGTAATGACTTCAACTCTTGCAAAATCCAAATGGAAAAAACAAAATAGCAGGGGACAAAGCTTATAGCTCAAATATCTCATGTCCACAGATTGCTCCATTATGAAAAAACTCAAAGAACATATACCCAGGAAGCATGGTCACCCCATGCTTGGAGAGAAGGTCTGCTTCAGAGTTTCGCTTATGGTAGATATGTTGGAAAGACACCTCCATGAAGGCAGACCTCAGATACAAGATCATCTATGCTCAGTTACAAAGTGAGGGGACATCTAGAGTATGTCGGCCTTGAATCCATCGGATTACCAAGAGGGAATCTCCTACAACCATAAAATTTCCTAAATCCAGCTATTTGGAGCATTGGAAGGCACCCCATAATGCCACCAGCTCAGCCCAACAATTATCCCCAACACCAACAAACAAATAGAATTTGTAGTGGATAGAGGGATCCAATTTGAGTAGGACACCACAACCACAATCACCCTCCGAGGAAGCACCATCAAAGAAGCATATTCCATCCAAATCAATGAATGAAATGGATCTGGATGAGGCTTTGGGGTACAAGGGGTCGACTTCCATGAAAAGAGTCACGATCTAGAGGGAGGTAGACATAGAGTCAGAGGGAATGCCTTCAAAGATCAGGTTGTTTCTAGATAATGAAATTCCCCACAAGACATAAAGGGGGAAAACTCTATAAACAATGGCTTGGATAGACCAGGACTCAAAACAGGCAAGAAAGGAGGAGCAGTCAGAATGGATATTGATACCAAGGAGGAGAGGGACCGCAGTCCAGATGGAAGCAGCAAAGGGGAAATGCAGGAATAGATGGAGACTGTCCTCAGAATTAGGCTGGCAAAGAGTACATCTACCAGGCCCCACAAACCCTTTTTTCAGCAGTTGATCCTCGGTGAGGATGTGATTGTATAAGACCAACAAGGAGAAGCATTTAATTTTTAAAGGGATTTCCCATAGCCATAATTTGGAGGTGCAACCCGCTAGAGGAAGAGGGGGGATGATGGAGGAAATATGGTCATGCACATCCTTGGCTGTAATCCACCCATTCAGAATTCGTCCACCCCAAATGAGTTGATCAGGGTGCATAGTGAATGATATGTCAACCTAAGTGAGAATATTGCGGAAAGATTCCCATTCTGTGGCCAAGGCGTATGGAATGCCTAACTGTCAAGCATGAGGCCAAACCAGAGCCTAAAATGCCTAACTGTCAAGCATGAGGCCAAACCAGAGCACAGTAAGGGAAGGGTATGTCTGATTTGAGGTTGGCCAAATTATGGAAACCCAACTAGCTGAGAGTGTGAATCAAGGGGACTGATAATATGTGGTAGCCCATCATACCTTTAATGGCATCCCTGCCAATAAGAATTTGTTGTCCATCACCCACCAACCACCGGAGATTGTTGTAGAGCCATGGAACAACATGTCTGAAACTACACCAGATATATGATGCATTGGGATTCAATGGCGCCCCCACCCGCACCCATTCCTCCAGGACCTGAAAGTGGATGTATTTATTGAATAGAATGGTCTGCCAGAGACCCATTTCCCTGAAAGACCTCCACAGATTCATGCTCAAGAGGGCGATATTCAATCTTCTGAGATCCACGATGCCCCAACCGCCCAAGTTAACAGGCATGGAGATTGTGATAAGGGCCACAAGGTTAAGTTTTTTATGTGGGCATGCCTTAGACCAAATAAATTTAGCAACGATGGAGTTCAGTTTATGAATAATGGTCTAAGGAATATAAAAGAGATGCATCCAGAAAATTGGAAGGCATTGCAACACTGCCTTCATCATGATGACCCTACCCCCCAACAACAGCAATTTATGGTCCCGTCGAGTGAGCATCTTCTTGAATCTGCATACAATCCAGTCCCAGTTAAGAACTTTGTATTTTGAGGGTTTTAAAAAACATCCCAGGTATTTAAATCCATTAGACATGGGGTAGAAGGAAATGACAAATAGATTTGCAATTTCAATTATCTCCGCCAAATTACCATCATCCAATATGAGTTATGATTTGGAGCTATTAATATGCAGCCCATATGTGTTACCAAAATTCAAGAATACCCTGTGGAAGAATGCCCTTTCTGAAATGTTTGAGGCACCAGGACAAAGAATGGCGTCCACAAATAGAAGGTGGGACATGTTACAGGTGCTAGAAATCCTACAATCGGAAATATTGCCAACTTCTCTCGTTGGACATATTTCCCTGCTAAAGGAGTCCATAACAAGGATGAAGAGTAAATGTAACAACGCGCAGCCTTCTTTGAGGCCCCTTTGCATCTTGAAGAACTTAGTTGGGTCCCCATTGATGAGGACAACCATTGAGGCTGATGATATCAATGCCTTGATCCATGAAACATGCCAATGGTTAAACTCAATTGTTCACAAGATCATGGTGAGAAATTCCCAATCCACACAGTCAAATGCCCAGGAAAGGTCGATTTTCATGAGATGGGATTTTAGCTTCCTCGTCTTAATCAAATATATACATTCTTGTGCAATTGGCACGACATCCTGTATCCTCCTAGAGGACAAGAAACTAAATTTCTCCATAGATATATGAGGAGAAATAATCTTCTTGACACGGTTAGTGAAGAGTTTAGACATCATTTTGTAAATAGCATTGCACAAGGAAATTGGCCTATAGCCACAGAAAGAAAATGGTTTATAAATCTCAGGAATCAGAGTAAGAAAGGTGAAGTTAATAGAACCTGGAATGAGCCCAAAATGCTTCATAGTCTGCCAAGTTGACTAGATCTGATCCCATTAGCTCAAAGAAGTGGAGGAAGAACTCAACAAGACAACCACCGGGCTCGGGGCTCTTATCTTTGGCCATCTCCTTCAGAGTCTGGAGTAGTGGGTTCTAGACTTCATAGCTAATGGAAATGAGATTTGGGACATTTATTTAAATTAATATTTGTATTAGAAAATGCATGTGTTGTGAGTTATGTGTTTGAAAAGAAGTTATGAATGAGCTTTTAAATTAATACATAGCAACACAACAACTTAAGGACCTTTCCCCACCCATTGATTAAAAAAATTATGAATACAGATTATATGGTTTAGTGTCCATGTCCACTAGACTTTGTCTCTCTCAAAAATCATTTATCCAAAATACTGAAAATCGGTTGATACACAAAATAATATTGGGAACAATAAGCAAGGCCAAGAATAAACTGAAAATCAAAACATGAAAATTACATATTCTATGCCCAATGTGTATTTGATTATATATTTGATACAATATTGCAAGAAATATTCTTAATGATATTTTGAATTTTTTTGGAATATATATATCATAAAAAATAAAACAATGTGATTCATATAAGACAACAACCAGGCATATGAATATTAAAATTCACTGAAATTGAAATCAAAATCAAAATCAGTTCATGACCTTTTTTATATCAGGTCATGATTATTTTTATTTTTCAGTGTAATGAAAGGGGATGTTATTTGAGAATATTTTATGAATACTAACACTATATTTAGTTAATAACATTAATTATATTGATTATAATTTAATCTAATGATATAAAGTTATTTAAATTTACATATTTGAAGAGCTTAATTGTTTGTAATTACAAACCAAAAAAAAAATCCATTTAATACATTAAACCTTATGTAGTAGGTTTTATTTTTA
Organism: Pinus taeda; assembly: GCA_000404065.3. NCBI lineage: Eukaryota > Viridiplantae > Streptophyta > Pinopsida > Pinales > Pinaceae > Pinus > Pinus taeda. Next base: position 11,591 of record APFE030135852.1, read on the forward strand.
AAGAATATGTAACAAGATTTTTAATTATTGAGATTCACCTCAATTTATATCTTAATCTCGAAATAGGCTTTCTTATAATACCATAGATCAACGCCATGGTTTATCAATGCCATATACCCGAAAAACCATAATTCATTTCATATCACAATGTTTATATGAGATTTTTTTAATTAATGAATTTAATTAAAAGGGAAAAAATAGGCATAGCTACTTTGAAAATAATGTTTAGCCCTTGAGTTGTGTATATTATTAAGAATATTCTATAATATTGTGTGGAGGTTAAATCTATACCATCTAACTAATAATTATTGATAATTAGATTAAAATTATGGAAGCCCTATTCCAAAGTAGGCATGCCTATCTACATAAATATTTTGTGGATATTCTATAAATGTTAAATACCTACCATCCATGTATTACATTTTGATAATTAAATCTAAATTATGAAAACATAATTGATTTAATTTTATAGTTTATGGAATACATATGGATAATTGATTTGATTTTAATCATTTTTATTTAAAAAGTTAATATATGATACATATGAAGATTTTGTTTGTTGAAATCTAATGTAAATGAAACAAAATGAAACAATTAAATTGCTATTGAGCATTATAAGTTTGTAATATATCTGAAATTATATAAATATATTACGTCAGTAAGAGTTTATACATAGTTTATCTTTCCAAGCACACATTGTTATTGGTTTGCATAACTATTTAAACTATTTATAAATGTTTAAAAAAAAAAAGTTTGATTTGAGTTTACACAATTGGTTAGATCTATAGTGGATATTTGCTCAAATTCTAATTCCATATTTGATAACATGACGACATTTTGTCACATACTAGAGATTGGCCTTATTAGTCCTTGGCAAGGCAATACTCTAGGAATAGATTTGGTTGCTATTAGTTTAACATTGACTAATACAATTTATAACATTTAACTTTGAAAAATGTATTTTTAAAAAACTCTCTCAAATATTTGATTAGACCATAACTTGAAGGCCTTATTAGTGTGTTTGCACAATATAATGTCATTATGCATCATTGTCTCACATATTTGTTCGTATACTTTTTGGATATTCTTGTGATATTCATGCATGATTTTTAAATAATTGTATAGTGATTTTTTATTCTTAAATTTTGGAAAAAAACCATCCAAAATTAAAATCTTTGAAAATAGTTCATACTTAGGTAAATAATATATTTAGGATCAGTTACTTCCCACCATAACCATAATTCAAGCAAGTCTCTTCTTAAAAAAAGAACAGAAAAGAATAAGATGTAAATACATATATTTACAATGAGTTATTTCCGAGCATTATGTATGTAGAAATAAAATTGTAAATATATAGACATTTCAAATTGTGCAAGATTATAGAATTCAATTTGCTCATTAACCATTGTTAATTTAGCATTGACCAATGCAAAATTTAATGTTTTCATTAATTTTGTCTAGATCATATTTTTTTTTTTTTTTTTTGTAAGTTTGGTAAGACACTCTGATTTTCATGTCCATTACACACCCCGCTACAAGGAAAGGTAGCGCAAGATTTGAACCCAAGATTGTAAGACTTCATTTCCATAGCCACTGCCACTTAAGCTACCCCATGCGGACTTCTAAATCATAATTGTTAACTTCAATAATAAGTACTAAATTATTCTACAACACTTATTTTAAATGAATTATTAATTTTAATTTCAATTCATTCATCTATAAATTAAGCTTTACAATTAGATATTCCCTTTCCTTACTTTTTCAGAAATTTGAAAAGCATATAATATTTTCAATCACAACACTAAAATTTTAAATAAATCAATTAACTTCTCGTCCTAGATTTGGTAAGCCAAAGTTAATCTTAAAGCATGATGAATGTTAAAAACAAATTACTAGTTAATTTTAAATTGCAATTCTAACACCGTTTGAACCCTTTTCCCAACTCTAGATGGTCAATTCAACAATTTCAAATGATATTATGATTATTTTTAAATTAATCTTAAAAAATTAAAGCTTAAACCCCTTCTCAAAGGGGACCATTTTGAAAATGACGGTGGTTTTATTTTTTTAATTTTATTTTCTTTTCAAAGAAAGATTCTAAACGTACGAGTGTGGTGCCCGCAAATAAGAATAATTGAATGCAAACAGTCTCCTCACACAACACGGAAAGGATGGGTCACGGCCCACGGGCCCTTCACTGAACATCGCATAGCGAAAACGCGCCGACTTGTTGACACCGTGAAAAAGAAAAGAATCCTTTTCGCAAGTTGGCACATCCATCCTCGGCAGTGGGGCCAGGTGTAGAAATTCAAAGTTAGGTAGCTTACTTGTAAAGTAAAAAAATTGAGTATCAAACTTTTCTCTTCTCTGGTTGGTTATATGTAAAATTGTGTAATCTACGTCGACGGGGTTATTTAGTAGAACACCAGTTATAGGACATCCAAAACCGTGTATTTTTTACGGCTAGTTAAGTTGAGTAAAAGTGGACGAATACTCCTTATTGGTTTAGATTTTGAATTGGAAGGAAAAGGATTACCGCTTCAAATCGTACTAGATTTAATGAGATTGGACCACCACTACTTTAATTAAACTAGATTTAATGAGATTGGACCACCGCTTCTTTAAATTTCACCATCGCAAACATTTATTAATTTTCAAATCCCTACATAATAAAACATATTAACATTAACACTGAACACCACGATGACTGAACACCACATCGTGCCATGAAAGGCACGCACCTGTCATCCATTCAAAAAAAGACAGCGGCTATCTATCCATCAATGCCATTCAAAAAAAGACAGCGGCTATCTATCCATTAATGCACCGTGCTGAGAAAATCTAACTGGCAGTCACATACTACCGAATGTATTAATGGATAGATAAGTGGTAAAAAGAAAAATCGACTTTTTGAAATTTTTTTTAAGTTTTAAGGTAGGTTTTTTTGGTTTATTTTTTTTAAATTTTGATAAAAATTTAATGAAATCAAGTTTGTTTGATGGATAATCTTTATACAATCAAAATGCTTTAAGCATTTTTCAAAGTGTTAGATAGCCACTGAGTCACTGACTTAGGCACAGGTCGCTGCGCGCTTTACAACTTGGGCAAAGAAAGCACAATCATTAACACCGAATAATCTGACGGGTCACTACTTATTCTAAGTTATAAACTTAAAATTACAATTCCAAAACGGCTGGAACGGAAAAAGTTCAAATAATAATACCACGATTTTAGATTTATACTTACGTTTTCTATAAAAAAAATAAAAATAAAAAATCTATGGTCAATCAAATTGGTAGGTTTCTCATCAAAATCCCTAGCAAAAAATCCAACATCGAAATGAGTAGAAAAGGAGTAGAAGATAAGGTAAGCCTGGTGTAGGTCTTTAAAATAAATCAATCGATCAATTGTAAAAAGGGTTCAATTTTGATAATGATGAGTGTCGCAGTTTTTCAAGGGGAGATTCTCTAATGAACGTACGAGTGTGGGGGCCGCAAATACGAACAATGGTATGCGACACGGAAGGGATGTGTAAGGAATTCAATTTTGATAATGATAGCTTTTCAGTGTTTTCAAAAAGAGATTTTGAAGGTACTAGCGTGGTGCCCGCAAATACCAATAATTGTATGCAACCAGTCTCCTCGTAAAGCACGGAAAGGATGGGTAACGAATAAGTGAATTCAAGGCGTCTGTTGTAAAAGGGAGGAAGCGACGCGTTACACACGAGTTAAATGACTGATGACTTAGGCGCGTATACGGTACTCCGAGTACCAGTGAATCAACATTTCCGCCTGGCATAGACTTTCAAAAATTCTATTAGATTTTATCATAATTTTGTTAAAATTTCCATTATTTTCTCGGCTAATTTGTGGGTTTTTTAGACTACGCTTAAAGTTATATAAATTAGAGAAGGAAAACACCTAAAAACAAAAATATGATGAATAACATGACATGTATGTTAAACCCGTCTATCTTAAAAAATATGTAATTATAGAACTTAATATTTGCATCCTTACATGCCATTTAAAGCATGCTTGGTTATTTATAATTGTCTATTTCGCATATACACATATTGATGTCAAAATGGGAAACAATCTTTCTAAACCTTAAGAACACAATGTAGGAGCAGTGATACCTCTTTCGCTTACTAATGATGAAGGTTCTTACTAGGGAAATAATTGATGTAAAGGGATCAACTATTGTTATCAAATGTACTCATATACAATACATTCCTAGTTTTAATAAAGATGAATAGGGAACACTTTCAAGATTTTATAATTGTTGAAGACAAAGTAAATAGTTTATGAAATGCATATCAACAATGTGCAAGTAGAGCATGGCACTACTTCAATCTTTCTTTGTATTATTTCTTGCATTTATATGGCTTTCATTGTCTGACTTGGTCTTTGTGTGTAAATTACTTATTAGTAAACTACTAATATAAGCCCCAAGGGTTAGCTCAACCTATCGAGTTAGCGTTGCTAATTACATCGCCTATCTGGAGGTCACGAGGTCAATTCTCCTCGACGCCATTGTGGTTAGGCCCTGCTAGTTTGGACTGGGGGATTTGATTCCCTTCAGGGTTTTCTCATGGATGTAGCAGCCATCCAGTGATCGTGAACCACCATAAAAAAAATAAAAAAATACAAAAAAACAAACAAACAAACAAACAAACAAACAAACAAGTAAACTACTCATGTAAATTATTCAATTTTTTTATGTAAATTACTTATTAGTAAGCTACTCATGTAAATTACTTATTAGTAAACTACTCATTAAAATTTATGATGAGCACCAAGAAAGTAAATAGAAATTGCACACCAAACATAAAGTATTCTTCTGTTACACCTAAAATCACACAAATGCATCACATATAATTTATTGTGCTTATGAGATCCAACCAATTCCAAACAAGGAGATTTCTTCTTGAGAAATTATATGAAGAACCCAACCAATAGTCTACCTACATACTATTGGTATACCTCAGAATATACAGTGCGCAGGAAGCACATTGGTTAGAGTATTCCCCGTATTTATGCAGCATTGGATAAAAAAAACAGGGAAAGCATCATGCATCTATCATTGAGATAAACGGTAAGCTTTGTGATCAAGTTATTTCTATTTTGATTGACCCTGGATCTAATTATAGCTATGTTAGTCCTGACTTAGTGGATAAGTGTGGTTTGAGTAAGGAATTGCTTGTAGAATCTTGGTTATTGTATGTAGCCAATGGTTATTGTATGTAGTTGGCTACAAGTACGAAGAAGCGAGTTCATTATTGGGTAATAGCTTGTGCATTTGATTTGAATGGTATGCCTACAACAACACATATGAATGTATTACCGTTGGGATCATACAATATGTTGTTGGGCATGGATTGGTTGTATCTTTATAGAACAAATTTAGAATGTTATGATAAAGCCATTGAGTGTGTTGATGACAATGGAGAACCAAGAGTCTTAGGGTGAAAGAAGAAAGCCACATCAGTGAGGATGGTGACAGTAATGCAAGAAAAGCATAGTTGCAAGAAAGGGTGTAAGTTATTTGCAGTGCACATTTCTAGTTATAAGGGTAAGGAAGTTGAGGATGCATATGTGTTAAGTAGGTACCTAGCTTTACAACAGTTCAAAGATGTATTTCCTGAGGACATTTCAAAGTTGCCACCTCATAGGGAGGTAGAATTTTCTATTGAGTTAGTGCCACGGGCAACACTAGCATCAAAAGTACCTTACAGGATGAGCACAACCGAGTTGGTTGAGTTAAAGCTACAGTTGAAGGAAATGTTGGACAAGGGATACATTAGGCCAATTGTATCACCTTGGGGTGCAATGGTACTGTTTGTGAAGAAGAAATATGGTACTCTCAGATCATGCATTGACTACAGGTAGTTGAACATAGTGACCATCAAGAACAGGCATCCATTCCCGAGAATTGGTGACTTGTTTGATCAGTTGAAGGGAGCAACATTGTTCGCTAAGATTGACTTGAGATCCAGATATCATTAGGTACACATTAAAGAGGAGGACATTTACAAGACCACATTCAGGACTAGGTATGGGCATTATGATTTTGTTGTTGTTCCATTTGGCTTAACTAATGCTCCAGCTAGATTCATGTGTTTGATGAATAATGTATTGCGTCCATATTTGGATAAGTTTGTTATTGTGTTCATTGATGATATACTGGTGTCTTCTAAAAATGAGGAAGAGCATGCCGAACATTTAGCCGCAGTGTTGAGGTTGTTGAGAGGGCATCAGTTGTATGCTAAGCTCAACAAGTGTAGTTTCTTTCAGACTGAGGTACACTACTTGGGACATGTTGTCTCCAAGGAGAGCATTGCAGTAGATCCTGAAAATATAAGAGACATCATGGAGTGGGTAGCTCCTAAGAATGTGGATGAGGTGAGATATTTCATGGGGTTGGCAGACTATTATGGGAGGCTCATGAGGAAATTCTCATAGATTGCTTATCCTATCACATCATTGCAAACAAAAGGTAAGAAGTTTGAATGGCCAGAAGAGTGTGAGACTAGTTTTGAGCAGCTTAAGTAGTTATTGACACATGCACCAGTGCTAAAGATACAATAACGCATCTTAATTTTCAGAACTTACAATAATGTTGATTTTCTATCTATCATTGTTTTAACCATATTTATTACAAATCGGGGCTAACAGTGAATTGTCAGCGTTTTAAAAATTATTAACTAAAATTGTGATAACAATGTGTAATATGACCATTGTGTGAAAAATAAAACAATGTAACTCATAAACGATTGTAGACAACAACCAATAACATGAATATGAATATTAAAAGTCACTGAAAATGAATAAAAATCAATTCATGACTTATTTGTAATCATGTGAGGACTATTTTTAATTTTCAATCTGATTGGAGGGGATGTAATTTGAGAATGTCTCATGAACACTAAATTTAATCAATAACATTAATTATATTGATTATAATTCAATCTAATGATGATATAATGTTGTTTAAATTTACATATTTTAATAGTGCAATTGCTTATAGTTACAAACGGAAAGAAAAACTCATCCCATACATTAAACCTTATGCATTATTCTCAGGGCTTCATTTAAAAAAAAAACATATAAAAATATTCTTAACTATGGAGATTCACGCCTACTTTATCATGGTGATTCTTAATATGTAGATAGACTTTGTTATAATACCATGGGTCAACACCATGACTTATGAATACCATAAGCCTGAAAACCCATAATTCATTTCATATGGCACTGTTGATATGAGATTTTTTTAATTAATAAATTTAATTAAAAGAGGAAAAATAGACATAACTACTTTGGAATTAAAGCTTAGCTCTTGATTTGTGTATACTAAGAATATTCTAGAATATTTTATAGAGGTTAAAACTATACCATCTAACTAATAATTATTGATAATTAAATTAAATTAAATGATGGACGCTCTATTCCAAAATAGGCATGCCCATAAACATAAATATTTTGTAAATTTTAAATACTAAATAATACCTATCATCCATGTATTACTTATTGATAATTAAATCTAAATTATGAAAACTACTATCTAAATAATAATTAACTTATTTTAAATAAACTATTAATTTTACTTTCAATACATTTATATATGATCAAAATTTAACCTCTCCAAATTAATATTCCCTTCTTTTATTTCAAAAATTTGTTTTTTCAGAAATTTAAGAAAATATTCTATAATATTTAACACTAAACTTTTAAATAAAGCAATTAACTTCTCGTCCTAGATTTGGTAAACCAAAGTTAATCTTAAAGCATGATAACGCTTGTCGTTATCAAAAACAAATTATTAGTGAATTTTACTGGAGTCAAAACTTTCACCGTCAAATTTTGCAAATATTTATTAATTTTCAAGTCGCAATGTATTCTAAAATCATATACCAGCAAAAGAAAAGAACAGTGAATTTATTAATAAAATTGGCCTCAATAACAGATTTTAACAATATAATAAAATAAAAGATTTTAACATTAAAACTATATAGGTAAAAGATAAAGAACAATGGAATTGGCCTGAATAACAGCTATCTTAATATTCATCATATTCATCTCTTGAGATAGGGAAAAGTATCCAATTATGAAACAACCTCTCAAATTACAAATCCTCATATTTGGGGTAGTGACGACTACTTATTATGAAATTATTTAGTGAAACCAGTATTTTTAATAAAAATACAGAGTATTACGATGGAATAATGTCTTTATACAAAGAACTTGATATGCTTTTCGATCTTGAATTTGTTACAATCCTATTCCAATTCATTTGAGAATGGAACTGAGTTTGAAATTGGTTGTAGTATTACACCGGAGATGTTTGACAATTTGATTAGAGTCTCCATAATTATAAGACGAGAGATACTAAGAGATAAGCTTGCTTTATGTTGAGTACACTTGAACTTGATTCTTGGAAGCTCTACCAAAGCTCTAGGAGAATGCTAGGTTTTTTCCTTTGTGGTGTATAAGCATCATGTATCCCCTAATTCTCATGGCTTTTATAATGAAACACATTCTTAAACAGTTACTAAATCATCTTGATACGACATAATTTGTCACCTAAATAATCCTAATATAAAAGAATTTCTCATGAAAA